>VDFB02102694.1:0-13688 GCA_007258455.2 Sequoia sempervirens | reverse complement strand
TCTCCCTCTCTCTCAATCTCTCGCAACCCTTTCCATCCTATGTTGGAAAAATATGTCTCAATCCCACAGGCTGAAACCTCTATTGGAGCCTAGTCGGTGTGACATATTCTATCTCTGGCTGATGAGCAGATTTGTACCCTTATGTTTTGTACAGGTCATTGTGAACTTGCAGAAGTCTTGCCGAACAGCTACACATTGGAGTCTTCGGTGTGACATGTTGTGTTCGGTATGTTCTCTTACTACGTGGAGATCTCTGGCCGACAGGCCATACATATCGTTTATCAGGGAGACCCTTGGCCGAAAGGCTTAGTTCAGGAAGAAGCCTCAGCGATGAAGAAAGGTCTCACCGATGGGGGAAATCTTGGAGTCTTCACAGTGACACAATGACTTCAGTATGAAGTCTCAGCGGCTGATGGAGAGTCTCGCCGATGATGAGGGGTCTTCGGTATAACTCTTGGTGAACAGTGGTCTTGGGGTAACTTGGAGAACTCGGTAAGAACTCTCAACAAAGAGTGGTATGTCTCGTTGATAGCATTTGCTTGGTGTCCTCAGAGTAACATGTGATGGCTCGGTAAGAAGTCTTACCGATGTGTGAAGTCTTGCCGACCATTCGGTGCTCGATGTAACTAAAGGGGTCTCGATGTGAAGTCTTAGCAATGAACAAAAGTCTTGCCGACTACTGATCACTTCGGAGAAAGTCTTTGAACCTTGGTATAATCTCTTGGCGAAAGACGATAGTCTCTCCGATGTAAGTTCTATTGTCTATGTGACTTTTGAACCTTGGTGTGAAGTCCTGACGAAAGCGATGAGTCTTGCCGACTGGTGGATGCACACAGATTATCATGAAGGCTCGGCGTGAGGTCCTGGCAAGAGTGATAGTCTTCCTGAAGGGAAAACTGAAGTCGATGCAACAGGTGAACTCGATATAACCTCTTGTCGATTGTAAGGACTCTTGGCAATATCGAATGCTGACTGTGTTGGCATCGGGGAGACATGTACAGTGTTTCACCTATATGCCAACACAGCTTGACATGGTTATCATAACGCGAGCACGTTATTAACCAGTAGAGATATGTTCATTTAGGATTAAATAACGCGCTCGCGTTATCACTAAAAAGGTAAAAAATCACAGTATACCCGTTATGTCGGCCCACATTTTGCATATTCTCCTAGTTTTGCACGTGCTCCGACAAAAAGTAGCTTTTTGGTGATTGAGTGAAGTGTGCATGCATGATTTTGAGATTCCATCACCTTTTGAATGTTCTTTCCATCACCTTTGCATGAAATAGTAGAGTTTTCACATTGAGAGTAAGTATATAATATCAATTCAAGTTTGAATTATAGTGATAATTGATATACAATTGAAATTTGAGGGGAACAAGCTTTTGAAGAAGTCAAATTTTTGAGGAGTTTGATGAAGGAAGAAACAAAGGCTGCATAATTGGGTAGAACTCCTCTATTTGAAACTTTTTTTTTTTAGGTATGTGAAATCTTTGTACATTTTCTTTCATTCTATTATGGCTTGCTTTCATTTTTGTTGTTTAGCTTATTCCATGTTGATCAAATTGTTTTTTTGTGATGCAATATCAGATTGCCAAGCCACTCAACAACATCATTTCTTTAGGGAACTTCCTTCCCAAATCAATAAAGAGTAAAAGATCAATTTATACAAATTTTGTCAAATTCATCCAAAACTACTTTTCATTCAACCAAAATCCATTTATTTCATTTCAAGTTATAAGGCTATCGGTAGTGAATTCACCATCTCCATATAGCAAACCATTTTCAAAATCAACTTTCAACTTTTTCTTGTCATAAACAATACAATAATCACTCATCAACTCAACTTACCCCTTCAAGGAAAAAATAGTCAAACACCTTTGTTTCTTAGACTTGTAATCAAACATCATCTCTAAATTCATTTAAGTGATCCCCGCCCCAACCCTCAAATAACAAGTAAATATTAGTTTAACACTGTCACTAGACCTTTAAGATACCAATTTCATCATGTTTTGATTGTAATATTCCAATATATCAGTATAGACACACTCTGACTACTTTGCATTCAAGAAACCATTGCTATATATTGGAAACATATGCCCAAATCATCAAATCTTTCACAATCTACCTTCAAAACATTACCAAGCATAGACACAACTGTGGCATCACAAATGAGACTGCTCCCAAGCACTTAACAACATTTCTTTCGTTGTTTCTACATATTCTCTGTTTTTAGCAAACAATGCCAAATATCTCTAGGAGGCTAATATTGCATCTAATCAGGTGATTCCTTTTCTATCATAATGCATTTACACAATCCCAATACAGATTCTCAGGCCTATTTTGATCCTTTTCAACATACTATAAAAGTTTATATTCTTATTTCACAAAACAGAGTAGAACCTGTTGGAAATAGGATGCCATTTAATTGCAAATCCTAAAACATTAATTATTTCATGTATCTCCTAGATTCTTGGAATGTGTTCAACAACACTAAGATTAGGATGAGATTAATATTTGGATGAAATAAATCATGAAATTGACATTTGCATTTATTCCTAAATAATAGGAGCATGTGGGTGCACACATGGTAAGGTGAAACTCACTAACCAGCTTAACTATATAGAGTAATAGTTAACACTTCTGAATGTGCATGTAAAATATCCTGTAGCTAGGATTTGATGTTTGCATGCTTAAAGTTCGCTAAGTTAAGTTCGATCAGTTCAGCTCAAATGACGTCAGCCTTCAGCTTGGGCCTCAGCTCACCAGCTTTAGTTCAGCCTCTAACCGGGCTTTAGCTCCGCCAGCCAAAGGAGTCTTCGGGCTGCATGCAAGTGCATAAGCTGCAGCCGCATGTTGGAGTATTTTGAGTTGCATGTAGTTAGCTTTAGCTAACTTGTAATGCATGGCTAATAACATTGAGTTGTATGACAGATAACAGGGACTACTTCCAGTTAACAAGGGATGACCATTCTTTGGGAATGGTGTTGAGTAAATGTTTCAGTTAACAATAAAGCACTTGAAGCAAACTTGGGCGCCCAAGATGCTTTATTGGAATTAACTCTAATGCATGATAAGATATTTTTGATGGCTTAGTTAATTAGTTTTAATTGTGGGTGCCATCTTTGAGGAATAGCTTTGGAATTATCACCGAAGTGAAGGAGAAGTTGTAGCTTCAGTTTGGGACACCCAAATGCATGATGCACATGTTGTAAGCTTTAGTCTTCACTGAAGAACTCTACTTGAAGGAATATGGCATACCTTTTCAAGGGCTTGTGCTTATGCATTGTAATTATCACCCTTTGGAGATTACAAGGTTGCATACTGTCTATATATCTCATTCAAGTTGAATAGAGTTTTGAGATTGGTTATTGCAGGTGTGAAGAAGATTGGTAAAGATAGAAGAAGCATTCTCAAGCAAGAATTGGAGCTATTGTAGTTCAGAGTTTGAATAATAGAATAATTCTTGGTGGAGTTTTTTCCCGAAAGGGTTTCTCCACGGTATATCTTGTGTGATCCTTCTAATATCCTGTCTAGTTCGTCTAAATAATTCTCTCTACATTCTACAACAGTAAAATGGATTAATCAAGATAATCATCCACAAAGAATATATGTAACAAAGAAAAGACTTACTTAGAACATCAATTTTTGAAGTTTTACAGAGTATTAAGCTAAGAAAACACCTCATTTTTTCAACATTTGGTATCAGAGCTGAGGTTGGGTAGAGTATTGGGACGCCTTTCTCTTAAAAGATTTGAGGTTTTTTAGCTTAGTGGGAGCTCTTATTATTTTTGTTATTTGCTGATTTTGGAATTAAGTTTTGTTACAATGAATTTGAGGTTAGAGATTGAAAGGTTCAATGGTTCTAACTATGAAATGTGGAAATTAAAAATGGAAGATCTTCTTGAAGAAAGAGATCAGTGGTTAGCGGTTAATAATGAGACAAAGACACCTACAACTATTTCAGATGAAGATTGGGCTAAGTTAGATAAGAAGGCAAGAGGAACAATAAGGTTATGTCTTGCTGATGTTGTTCTTTTGAATGTTTCAATGGAAACTAGTGCATATAAATTATGGAAAAGAATAGGGGATATTTATCAAACTAAGAGTCTCACCAATAAGTTGTATCTGAAAAGGCAATTATATTCATTGAAAATGAAAGATGGTGATTTAGTTGCACAACATTTGAATGCTTTCAATTTAATTCTTAATCAGTTAGCATCTATAGATGTAAAGCTAGAGGATGAGGATAAGTGCATTTTATTACTTTGTTCATTACCAAATTCTTGGGAAAATCTAATTGTTGCAATTAGTGGAAATGGTGCAGATCCAAAGATGGACAACATTATTCCTACTCTCCTATCAGAGGAGATGAGGAGGAAGTCTAAAGAGGAAATCCAAGATGCCTTGTTTGTAAAAGGTAGGTCTAAGAAAAAGGAGCCTAAGGGAAACAAGGAAGGGAAGGGTAAGTCAGAAGGACGAAGTAAGGTAAAGTGTTGGAACTGTGGGAAACCAGGACATGTGAAGAAGGATTGTAAGAACAAGAAAGAGAGTTTTGATTCTTCTACAGAGGAGTCCTCGGATAATAGTAATGATGCATTGGTTATTTTAGCTAATATTGTTTGTGATAACTCTTTGCTTCATGTTTCAGAGTAATCTTCGAAGAGAGGATGGTAGTCACGATGCCATGTGTGACTCGGTATCACGGTTCAGTGGGAATTGTTCGCAGTGACTTGGATGCATCATTGGTAAGGTTATCTCCATGTGGTTGGAGATATGGTTTCTTGGTTTAGAGTATATTTGTTATGGATGTCATGGTTTACTCTTGATATACATTTAGAGTTTGGAATATTTACATGGTTCTCTTGAGACTAAGATGTATAAGTATTTAATGATGCATGTGATCTCCTAAGAGGAGATGGTTAGATCATGGATGTCATGTTTAGTTCCTGATTCATGATTGGAGTTTTGACAATGATCTTGTGTAGTTCTCTTAAGTTTTGGGTACATTAATCATTTGCTTGATTACTTCATGAAAGTGTTGTTCTGCATTTGGAGTTTGGCATGGATTGGTTGGTTACAGGTCCTCATGGATACTTGGAGAAATAGGTGAGGCTGGAATTCTCTTGTGATAAGAGACATTTGTTGGAATGGTTACTTGTGAGAAAAGTTTTTCAACATAAAAGACCGAGGAGTCTACACCTTGGTTGAATGTGAATTCAACACACTCGGTGGTTTAGCATGCCTCTAAAGAGGTGGTTTGGTTACAAAGGCTTGGGAAAGGTAATGGTTTGGTTGATAATGGGAAGGTATTAATTGAGAAAGTTAACACTTTAATTAATGTTACAGATTATCTTATAAAACCATATAGATAAGTTCTCTTGGTTTTAATTATTTGCTTGGAAGCTTCATGATTATGCAGGTTGCATTTGAAGTTAGCATGGATTGATTAGTTGGTGCAAGAAGGCCATTGGCTTTGAGACTTGTACTTGTTTTATTATTTCTTGTTTAGAATAATTGAAATGTATAATGTCAAGTGGGAGAATGTTGGAAATAGGTTGCCATTTAATTGCAAATCCTAAAACATTAATTATTACATGTATCTCCTAGATTCTTGGAATGTGTTCAACAACACTAAGATTAGGATGAGATTAATATTTGGATGAAATAAATCATGAAATTGACATTTGTATTTATTCCTAAATAATAGGAGCATGTGGGTGCACACATGGTAAGGTGGAAACTCACTCTTGAATCCGCTTAACTATACGTAGTAATAAGTTAACACTTCCTCAATGCATGTAAAAGATCCTGTAGTTAGATCACTCTGATGCTTCTGTACGCTTGAAGTCTCGCTGTTAAGTTCAGATCGTACCAATTCTCCGCATCAGTTCCGGGCCTAGCTTAGTTAAGTTAAGTCCATTAGTTCACCGTAATCGCTTTTAGCCCGGGCTTTAGTTTAGTTCCTGGCCTACCGGGCCTCAGCTTATTCGGGCCAGTGCATGCAAGTGCATGTTGCATGCATGTTGGTTATTTTGAGTTGCATGTAGTTAGCTTTAGTTAACTTGTAATGCATGGCTAATAACATTGAGTTGTATGATAGATAACAGGGACTACTTCCAGTTAACAAGGGATGACCATTCTTTGGGAATGGTGTTGAGTAAATGTTTCAGTTAACAATAAAGCACTTGAAGCAAACTTGGGCACCCAAGATGCTTTATTGGAATTAACTCTAATGCATGATAAGATATTTCTGATGGCTTAGTTAATTAGCTTTAATTGTGGGCGCCATCTTTGAGGAATAGCTTTGGAATTATCACCGAAGTGAAGGAGAAGTTGTAGCTTCAGTTTGGGACACCCAAATGCATGATGCACATGCTGTAAGCTTTAGTCTTCACTGAAGAACTCTACTTGAAGGAATATGGCATACCTTTTCAAGGGCTTGTGCTTATGCATTGTAATTATCACCCTTTGGAGATTACAAGGTTGCATATTGTCTATATATCTCATTCAAGTTGAATAGAGTTTTGAGATTGGTTATTGCAGGTGTGAAGAAGATTGGTAAAGACAGAAGAAGCATTCTCAAGCAAGAATTGGAGCTATTGTAATTCAGAGTTTGAATAATAGAATAATTCTTGGTGGAGTTTTTTCCCGAAAGGGTTTCTCCACGGTATATCTTGTGTGATCCTTCTAATATCCTGTCTAGTTCTTCTAAATAATTCTCTCTACATTCTACAAGAGTAAAATGGATTAATCAAGATAATAATCCACAAAGAATATATGTAACAAAGAAAAGACTTACTTAGAACAGCAATTTTTGAAGTTTTACAGAGTATTAAGCTAAGAAAACACCTCATTTTTTCAACAGAACCAACATGCTGTCTACTGGTAAAAGCCCTTAAATAGGTCAATTTATCAAAGCAAGTCATCATAGAACTACTCAATAATCCACCAAACCTGCAAACAGTCTTAGGCCATCTGTAGAAACTCACAAATAAACAAGTTTCAAGATGGGAAACACCCATCAATACACAAAATTAATAAACATTTGATTATAGGGTGAAAACACACCAACCATGAGGGTTTCTTTAATGAAACATTTGCAAAACCTCTACTAATCTTCCCAACAATTGAAACATGCTTCATTATGTCTGCAAATTATTTTGAAATCATTTCTAAGCTCCTCTACATGTTGTTTCCTCAAACCCTACTTGAAAACACCATTTTTTTGAATGAGAAAATTCAGAATTTTGTTCATGCAACACTATCCCGACTTCTTATTTATATTTACCCCTGCCATACACATCTTCACATTGAAAAGACACTAAATATGATCCATTCCACTGACCTACTAGCCCTACATCGGTGGAATGGCTAAGAATCACTTTTTAGACTCTCTAAACAATTCTAAGGAAACCACAGATCGAGACTTAGGAAACTAAGTTCAAATTAGATTGATTATTTGAATTACAATTCCTAAAACTTTCAAGAATGAAAGAAGTCTCTTTCCCTAACAAGAATCAAATCTTAGAACATGCTTGAATCACTATGCAACCTGAAAACAAGAATAGAAAAGGTTTCCAAAATAACTGAGTAGAGGTTTTTTTATTAATTTTTATGGATTTTTGGGATAGAAGATCTTCCTTTCTTGAGCTTACAATTATTTTTAAAGGTTTCTAAATCAGTTGAAATAACCACCTCTTCATCTTCATCAACACATCCTTTCCCTTCCACAAAAAAGACTCTTCACCTTCCTGCTTTTGTGCAATTTTACATTTTTACAATAATTGACAACTTTTGTTATAAAAATCAACTTTTCAATAATATCACCTAGTGACCTATTTCATGGTGCAAATACATTGAAATTCATCATTTAATGACCTTCACTCATCATATTTACTTGAACATTACAAATTGAACAAATTATCCTTTTGAAGGAATTTCATGACCTAGGTGCTCCTGCACCAGTTTGTCATGTTACAACCTTACATTGTCAATGGACATTTTAAATCACACAATTCGATACACTTTCCTATTACATTTTTAAACCACATCTCTTTGAGGAATTTTGTTAAATTTAACAATTGACTTTCTTTGTGTATGCTTCCAAAGCTATCATTGAGTTATTTTGTCAAACAGTTATACAAACCAGCTTTCATTGACTTTCTTTGTGTATGCTTCCAAAGATTTCATTGAGTTATGCTTCCAAAGCTTTCAATTAGTTAATTTGACAACTTAGCACTTTTTGCACAAGTAAAATTATTCGTCATGCCGAAGAAACGAACTGTTAAAAGGAAAAAACTAACAGATGATCAGCTCCAAGCCATCAAAGATAAAGAGAAAAAACAGATGAGGGAATTTCATGAAAAGTAGAAATTGGGAACGATTGATGAAAACAAGCCAGTTGAAGAGGAACCTCAACTGTCAAAAAGAGAAAAGAAATTGGCAGCACAAAGGGCATGAATGCAAAAGAGTCATGTTAGGGGAGATGCAGATACCATAGTTGGAGACACACCATCTACCACAAGTGAATACGAAGGGACACCATTAAGCACAAGCGAATAAGGAGGGACACCATCTACCACAAGTGAGTATGGTTGGACACCATCCACCACATCTGAAGTTGAGAGTACATCATCACTCGGAGTTGAGGAACAAGGTATTCCATCATCCCCACGTGAACCTCAAGGTATGTCTTCTATTCCACCCTCGATCAAAGGTATGCAATCTAGCCCACCTCAATTAAATATTGATGAAATTGCTAATGTTGAGATGTATGTACCTAAGAGAACACCACCTAGAATTTTGCGTAGAAAGCCAAAGTTTTTGATTAATATTAATGAGGATATTTTGCACATGGAAGGTAAGATTCCGTAACTTAATTTTGTAGAAGATAATGCTTTATTAAGATTTGAAAAATGTTCTTTGAAAGGCTAAATGAGACTGTAAGATGTCAACTATTTGTTCAAATGATGCAAGGTTTAAAGTACAGAAACATCATGAAGACTCTTAGGTTGAGAACATCGAATGCATCAAGTGAAAACACTATTGTGAAGAATCTAATGGATGCTATGATAGTGTGGGTAAGACCTCACACTCAAAGGATAGTAATGTCACTCGACGTGTCATTACATCGATTTTGGTAAGCTATCAAACAAAGAGATCTCACCTCATTAAAAAGACAAATGAACAAATGGGAATAAGTAGAAAAACTTTATCAAATGAATTATGGGCATTCTCGGGGAGACAGCCACACAAAGATAAAAAAGTTGTTGAAGCATTGAGAACACTAATTGAATATTATTGGAAGAATAATACAAGGCCATCTCCGAATCAAAGGGATGTCGTAAGAAGGAGAATCGGTAGTTGAAACCGTGAGCCACATCCAAAGCATTTTTTGGATACAACTCAAACCCCAATTTTTTCATAAATTTCAAAATTCTTATCCTCAAATTAGTATTTCTCAAATATTTTTTGAAATGATTAAACCTTTTTATGTCAAGATAAATCACACATGCACTACTTGTTGTTGTAAACTATTATCAATTCTCTAACCATTATGATGTTTATCGTTCTATATGTTTACATTTGCATACTAACAATGTTTTGCAGGATTGTGGCATAGAAGCCCCACCAAAATCTTCAAGACAGTTCTTATCAAAAATTTTATGTGAAATAGAGGATGGCCAAATATTCTATAGGACAACATGCTTGGATGGTTCATGCGAGCATTGCGGTGGCTTGCAATGAATAAAAACTAGTAGATTTCGGGAAGTATAAAACAATGGCATATGCTACAAAAGATGGGTCTAAAGCAAAAGGTGTGAGTTGGTTATTTAGAAGATTCCAGTGTATCAGTTCATGTCCATGTTTCGTGAGAATCTAGTGTATGAGTATGCAAGGCATACCCATAGAGCCTAATGGCTGGACACACAATTCAAGCTATGCAAGGACACCTTTCCACTTGGTAGCATAGTATCAGTGGTTGACTTTACAGAGAACTACACTCTATAGCCACAACATGAGGTACAGTCACAATATTACAACTCCACACAGGTTTCGATATTTGTGCACATAGCATTCATACATGTAACTGAAAGTACAGAGGACAAAAGGAAGGTATTGAGGGAGTATCACTTTTATATTAGCGATGATCACACACATTCTCCATATTTCATGCAAGGTTGCTTCCAGATGTTCTACAATCATTTGGCTCAAAGGGGCATATCATATGATCGGCATATAATATGGTCAGATAACTGTGCAACACAGTTCAAGAACGCGCACATGTTCTGCTGGTTGTGCAGGATGCATCTCACTACACATGTTCAACATATGTGGAACTTTTGTGAGGCGGACATGGAAAGGGAGAGCATGACGGTGCAGGAGCATGCATGAAAAGAGCATTAGCATGAGAAGAGTTAAAGTATAAAGATAGTGCACAGTTGATAGATGCAAGGTCAATCGTCGAGTGGTGTAATGGTTCAATGGGTCCAGGTAATGAAGGTACGTCTTCAGTTCATAGATTTTTTTAGTTGATGGATGATACTAACATTGCACCATATGAGGATTGTTGTACACTAACATGATCGAGTGAGTTGCACTCTTTCCTTAGCTCAAATGTAGGTTCATGGAGTATCGATACACGTAAGATGGCATGCTTTTCTTCTTCATGTACAATGCGAGCCTGAAATGATTGTGAGTTAGGGGAGTGGGTTGACAAATGGTTGACAAGTTATCTTAGCCCACTTCACACGTATCACCCTCCGATGGCATTGGAACTAACACAAATAGAATCATTGGTCGAATTTGACCATGTATCGAATCTAGTTCAACTAGGTAATATATCTACTTTCTTAGTATTTGAAATTCCATATTGTTATCTTACTTTGTACTGTATTCATAATGTTGACTAATTTCAAGAGATATGCCGCACATATAAATGCAAGGCATGTTTATGCAGTTATTGCAGATGAAGACAACGAAGAGGGTATAGACTATTACTTGTGTCGTTGTGTTGAGGCAAAAAAGAAATTGGAAGCCCCAATTATAGATGGAGAAAACATTGAATACCCTACAGGCTCAGTTGTTGTTACTGGAACGTGGCTGAGAAGGTACCCACATAAGAGTGTTAAACATTGGTTGTTTGAGGAATTTGACACGCATCGTAAGATTCTTCATTACCAAACATTGCCGGGCATCCAATGCTTGTTTGAACAATTATGGGGGTATACCTTTGAACAAGACCTTGTGGAAGGTCCGTGAGTCTGACCATGAGGCAATACTTGACACAATAAAGAGTAGAGCAGACCCAAATGGTTCATTGGATTAATTTGTAAGTATATGCACAACGGTTCTTATTAATTTATACTTGTATCCACGTTAGTTTGGTTGATGCCAATGCTATCATCTTATTTTACTTTGTGTATCTATATGTAACCAGGAAAAAATTGATTGGTGTCCCCTTGCATAAAATGCAGATTTATGAGCTATCCAAGATAATCTCAAGCAAAAAAGCAATGCAACATCTTTATTTTGATGATCTTGACAAATCTCAATTATGTTTTTAAGCCATTAAAAAAGTGTGTGCGAAGCTTGATGAGGAAATTTCAAGTTATTCATTTGAATTTAACCTTATCATGACCACCTATGACATAGACATTATAAGAGCATCTCGAATTTCAATTCTATTCATAAGAAGAGCATGACAAAGTGGTGACTCTTTGAAAAATACCTCAAAGAAATGTGGTCTGATGGAATGGCGTAGGTAGCGTGAAGCAAATTGTTATTAGTTGTCATGGCATTTCACCATTGAGCTCCCACATTTCTTTGAGAACTCGGACAGTTTTACCTATCTGTATGTAAAACTATGATTTGATAGATTTTTTCCGAAGCATCCATAGCTTTTTTGGAGCAACTATTTTTAGGCTTTTATGTAGCAACAAGGAAGTGAAGCTGTTTGATAGAATGCTTTAGTAAACATGTATGATAAATGTACTAGCATAGAGGCAATAAATTGTTTGTGAAAATGCCTCAAAGAAATGTGTGGTCTCATGGTGATGGAATGCCATGAAAATCCACAAAATTCACTTGTCATGTGATCTTGCAGAGGGGATGGGACTTTAGTCAAAACTCAAATTTTCAAGGATTACAATGATGCAATCTCAAACACTCTTCTAGGCACCCTGATGGAGGCAAGCCTCAATAGTGCACTTATAACTTAGATGCTTTCCTAATGGACCCAAACCCTTGGAGTGATCTCAAGGAACTGAAAAAAACTTTTCTTGAATGGTTTCAAAACCCCAAACCTCTGTCTTAGACAAAACTCACTTTTTGCACCTTGACTAGGCTTCTAGCCCAACTAGGCTTCTAGCGATGGTTTTTTGACTTTTCACTCAACTTCCCCAAAGGAATCCTCAATATAATGACTGATTTAGATGTGATTCATGATGATAACTACCAAAGGATCAAACCTACCAAAATCTATTGTTTCCTCAAATTTAAGGCCTAATTAGCCCACTTTTTCAAAGCAACCCCTCTCTAAACTTATCCCCTGACTATGAAACTTTCAACAGTGTTTTTAAATGTTCCCAAACCAAATATTTTCAAGGTATTAGTCTTCTTTAACACCCTCAATAAATTGCTCCAAAACTAGGGCCTCTTGAAAATTAGCTTTCCCAACACTTCCAGAACCTTCTCTTGGAATTTTCACCAATAACTCAACATATATAAACACCTTCAACTTAGAAATATACCCCTTATTAAGGTAGATCTCCTGCTGCTACACTTTAGGCACCATTTTCATGCCCTTTTCCTTGCTAAAACTCGGTGTACACCCAAGAATCACTCTTTCCTGCACAATAACTTGTTAGATATGTATAATAAAAGTTAGATATGATCCATTTCACAAGTTTTCAGTCACACTCTCCCATGAAATGGATCATTTATTCATGAAGACTCTCAAAACTAGTGAAAAATCTATACTTTTTGAGGACAGCCAGCAATATAACACAAGAAACTGATTCCCAACATTATTAAGGTCATTAAAAAGGTTAAATGAATGTAAATACAAGTTCTTAAACCATCCAAATGAGCATGACACCAAAAGGAATCAGAGATTCATCAAAAAAACTCAAGAAAATGCAAAAAGATTGAAGTTTTTATTGATTTTCTGTAGCAGTCCGTACAACACTTGCAATATCAGCCAACCCTCCATACAAATTATTTCTCCGGGCTTATAAACTCATCCTACAACTGTCCCAACTAATTAGAATTGATTTTATTATATTATTGTGATTAAAACTCCTAAAACTCACTTTTCCACCCAAAGTTGGATTTCAAAAATTTGAATTTCCAAATTGCAATTTATTAACTCCTATTAACTATAAAGCTTCCAAAACTATTACATATCATCATTCAACCTTATTTAACCTAATTAAAACATCATATACCTATTTAAACTCCTAGAACATCATTGTTTCATTTACAAGTCAATTTGGTCCTATGGTCCTTATTAGGACCCTTAGGACTTTTGATCTTCCTGTTACACTCATCCATGCCAAATGCCATTATAGGCTTCAAAATGCTGTAATTGATGCTCTGGAAAGGTTTATATGCCTTCAAGACCCCTGCCATCTCCCGACTCTCCAAATGATACTCAAGGAGCTTGGGTGCTCTGGCACCATCAT
>VDFB02102693.1:0-21660 GCA_007258455.2 Sequoia sempervirens | reverse complement strand
AATAATTTAAATTTAAATAGGTTTAAGAGTAGGACTCCATATCGCCAGCTAGTGTAAGGAGTCCTAGTAGCCTGTGGGCTTGGGACATAAATTACCAGTTGCCTATGTCAAATTAGGGACAAGGCACTGAAACTTAGGTGGGATCCATACACCCAAGGTGGCATATGAGTCCCAAATCACTAAATTATGATTAGTTATTAGATGTGTTGGGATGATCCTCAGAAAGATGCATTAAATAAGGCTTGTGAATGGAAAAAGGACCAAATAAGGCATAAAGAAGCCCAATTTTAGTAGGGAGGACCCAAACAAGTGTGAGAATGTAAAGGGACACATTTTTCTACACTACATAATGAAACCTAAAACCCTAATAAGGTGATGCACCAATTTTTTTTTAGATTTGCACAACTACCTTTACACACAAAATTGTTCAATAACAAGATTGGTTAATGCACAAATTGAAGGTTTTATATTACCATGCATCAATATTTCATAAGAAGGTCATGACATTCACAATCCTAGAAGGAAAATCTACTAACTCTTCACAACTTTGGACTATTTCCATCATTTACACAAACTACACAGTCTGTAATAATGTATATATCTTCTACCTAAAGGTGCTAATAATGAGACACCAAATCAAATATTATCACATACATCACAATAAATTGCATCAATCATTTGATTACACACAATAAACAACTTATGAGAAGGCCAAAAAGCTTAACTTTATTTATTTGAAAAGGTTTTACATATAGTTGTACATGCCTGAAAAATGAGCTACAAGGCTATCTAAACTTGAAAGAACCTTCAAAAAGTTACAATACAACAACTAAAAGAGCAAGAACTAGCTGAAAACTATCTTTAGGATTCCTTATATGCTGCTCAAGGTTGCAAGAGATTAGGAACATGTGTTGCTTTAATTGAGTGGGTCAAAACTATTTGGTCGTCCAAAATTATTATCTCAATTATATAGCCCCTAAAAGTGCTCTAAAAAGGTGCTTGAGTGAAGAAAAAATATTTTATTGACATTATCCACCATTAAAGCACCTTAAATAGCTCCTAGATGCCCTCAAAAGGCTCAAACTAAGTCAAAACTTCCCTAGATTTTCTCCATAAATTTTGCAACTCCTCAAATTGCCCCTGAAAGCTTGCAACTACTCATAATTGCTCTTCAATTCATTTAAACTACCTTGAATTTCTTGCCAAGTACATAGGGCATGTGGAAAAGGTTTGAATTGTCACAAACTTCTTAGGTGTAGGAGAAATTTTAGGGTCCTTTTGACATATGTTATTACCATTATGACTTTCATTATCCCCATATTCTCATTCATCACCTTTCTTTTGTCAATCATCTTGTTATCACTACGACCATTGTCGAGCATCATCTGGTATTTCCTTTCATGCTTCATTGTCACCTTTGATTTGATGGCAGAATGATCTACATTATTTCTGACCTAATAAACATCACACTATGATCTCCTCTTGATCCATTATTCACTTTCATAGGGACTGCATCTAGCTATCATTCCTATCCTTTTTTGTCCCTTGTCATGACCAAGGTTTGTTATTAGACCCTACTAACCTTCTTACCCTAAGACTGCCACTTTAGAAAACAATACCCCCTCTAATGACTGGATTGCTCCTTTATCACTCCAAAATGACTTGTTGTCATAGTGAAATGAACCAAGAGTGCTTATTACCACTTTCATATAACCATAAACTTCAAGAGACTGACCTTTGAAACATTGTTATCATCATTATAAACTCACAAAGCCCTCATTACTTCCATTAATATCCATATATTATTAAAAAGTTATGAGTGGCATTTTCTTTTAAAGGTTTTATGATCACCACTTGACTGCTCCACTTTCATGCATACAAACCCTTTTGTTCAACTTCATAAATTTGTAAAGAAACATAGGGACCATTTTGGATGCATAGCATTGTATTTATACTTGAAGGATCTTGATAAATACCAACATATTGAGCTGTCCTCAAGAGCATTACCGTCACTATGAAAATTTCCTCTCTCATGACTGGACTACCCCTTTATCACTTAATAGCATTTTTTTTCACTTTTTGGTATTATTCTACTGATTATCAACTACCTCTTTCTCCATTTCATTTGTCATTTCACTAATGGAACCCTGTATTTTTCTTCTTAGGAACTTTCTTATCATTCACGTACAATACAATCCATTGCCCCTTATAGTAGCTGAATCATGTCCTCCTCAAAGTTGTGGTTTCTCAGGAGCTCTATGCCAAGCTCTTCTGCATTAACATCAATAAAGTCAAAAATGAAATGTTACTTCACCTTCATTTCCATTCATATGTTCCTTAAAAGTGAATTAGAGCTTTATGAAACTATTCCACTCCACTCTAACAATGGATGATATATAAAACCAAGGGTTGAGACAATAGATTTCTAGTTATCATGCCTTATGCCCTTTGATTGTAAATTGACTAGGTATCTTGCTTTCAATAGTATTAACCTTAAATGTTGAGCACTGTCCTATGTGTTTGAAAGTTATTACCATCTGTGGCCATTTATTTTCACTTGTGGGTTGTTAACTTCCATTCATTGATAATTTTTCTTCACCCTCCTAATTTTGCACCCTTTTAAACTCCTTGCAAGTTCACCTTCCTAGCATGCTCCAATCAATATTCTTCTTTGTAATGTTATTTCTCATTTCATCATGTACAGTTGACATTGATCCACGGGCCTTTGATAAGAGTGAATCTTATGATAGCAGTCATGGCTGCAACAAAAAATATCATAATCCCTATGAATTGCTTCTTTCATGTTTATTGTCTACGATTTTTCTAGTTTTCCCTTTGATGAAATCCTATTGTATTGACTATAATTTACATAATCAATCTTTCTCCATGGTTGTCCCTTAATATACTCATCTTCACTATCTTATTTACATATGATATACCTTGCCATACCTCTATCATTTTCGAAGTTCTTTGACTGTGATGGAACAAAACACCCATGGTTTTCTTTTATGGTGTAATAGTTATTTGTTTCTCACTAGTAATATTCTTCTCTCAATCCCTATCATAGTCAGCACAAATCTCTCTTTTTTATAGACCCACAACTTCTATCTACTCTCTGTGGTATTTCTACCCTATGTACTAGATCTATGATATCACTTTCTACTATTGGAATGCCTCCATACTCATGTTTGATCTCTTTTACCTCTACTTCCATCATCTATTTTAATATTCTTATCTCTAATTCCTTTGATATAAAATATAAAATTTTTGTGACCTATACTGCTGTCTCGATAGGCTCAAAGTGGTCATTGAATCTAGCTTTAGCCTCTAAAATCATGTCTTTTCATCAATATCAATTGTATTCCCTTTTTTGAAAAAAAATCAATTTTATTTCATCATAAAAACCTTGATCGACTTGTATTCTCTAATAGGGGCTTCTTTATGGAAGATGTGTTATCTTTTAATGACTTATCAATAGTAGAAGTAACCTTTTTGCATCCTTTGATGTATGAACTTGGACCTTTCCTTCTACTATATCCTACTTTAAGAGAACAAATATCTTCCTTATCTGCTCTTTTGTTGACTGTCCACACTATCTTTTGGTGTTGACATTGGTTTGGTCACATAGCACTTTGATTTATGGTGACCATCTTCGTCCATACTACCCTTTGTGATAATCTATTTCATGGTTTCCAAGGGTAGTCATGTATGAAACATGAGAAGCTATAGGAGTTATCATATGAAGTAATCCCATTCAACAAGGAAGCCTGTAGCATAGCTAATGTCCACAATATGGAAATTTGAATCCATATTTCTCTCTATCAAATGAATGAGAGTTTTTTGCTACTATCATTTCCTTTAGATTCATTTGGTATTAGCCTTATGGTGATAATCATTGTCCCTTCAAACTTTCATCTCTACTCCTCATGCATAGTTCTTTCCTCTTTAATCTTCTTATCATTATGACTATCCTCTAGCATCCACTTCCAGTATGGTCTCAAAGTCAAAAAAGTTGTCAATGCACAAAGGATTCCAATGCTAGTCTTTACACAGTCAGCCAAAAATGTATATTTTTTAGTATTTCTTTCCATTAGGAATTGGCATAACTCTCAATAGGGGTAGATATAACAGTTGGTGGGGAAGAGAAAATAGTATTCAATAAGTCTTTAAACCATCCTCCTCTTGTATTCACCGGGACACTTTTTTCAAGGAATTCATGTTGGTGAACTATACGAAGGGAATACCAACCGACAACAATCTCAAACTGTACACAATATAGTGCAAAAAATATGGGAAAAGATATCGACGTAAAAGAGTTCCAAAATTACCTGTCACGATACAAAGACAAAGATAAAAGGATTGCAACGTGGGAAAAATCCCAAGCAGCAAAGTGTTGCTTTCTTCTTTAGCTAGAGACTCCTTCAAACCTAGGAATTTGTTTTCATATTCCAAGTTTTTTAGCTTATCAAAATTGGAAAACCACCCACACAAATCCTGCCACATGGGTATAATTATAGAGAAGATATTTCTTTCAAACTTCTTTCAATCATGCCATAAATTTTTGCCCATCTCTTATAATGTGGTGAAACTTCCTTCAAAATGTGGATGTCTTCAATGCAAACAACCAGAAAACCCTAACTCTTCTCATGTTTTTTAGGTGGATTTTAATTTTTTTGAAAGGTAGAAAAATTAATCTCTTTTCTTTTCACCTCCTTTGGCATGGAAACATAGCACAAATGACACTTAATTTTGTCTTCCTCTTTATGTTGTTTAGGACTCTTCATCAAAGATTCAATCCTATAAGACCTCTAAAATAACTCCTTGAGGAAATATTTATGTCAAGGTGGCAAAATATCAATAGGATGATTTCACAATTGATGGGAATACTTATGATGAAGCACTTGGCAATTTGGAGAAGCTATTAACAATATGTCAAGAACATAACTTGTCCCTAAGTCACGAGAAATACTTCATGATGATGATTAAGGGAATTATTTTGGGACATTTTGTGTCCAATGAAGGAATTCAACTAGACCCCAATAAAATTGAGGTGATATCGACACTCCCCATGCCATAAAGACAAAAGGATGTTAGAATTTTCCATGACCATGCTGGATATTATAGAAGATTTATACAATATTTTAGCAAAATTGTAGCTCCACTATTTGTCCTACTATCTAAAGATGTATAGTTTTAGTGGACACCTACTTGTCAAATTGCTTTTGAAGCTCTCAAGGAAACACTAACTAAGACACCTATCTTGAGAGGACCAAATTGGAATCTCCCATTTCATTTTCATACAAATGCTTTTGATTTTGCGATAGGATCAGTGATGGGACAAAAGGAAGGAAAAACAAGTATTCTATATATTATATCAATAAAAATATTCAAGGGGTAGAACTCAATTATAGAATGATTGAAAAGTAGATGTTAGCAGTGGTTTATGCAAAAAATAAATTCAGACATTACATTATATGGTATTCAGTGTTCATACACACTGACCATAAAACAATAAGCTATCTCATGAACAAACTAGTGGTTAGTGGTAGGATTGTTAGGTGGTTACTATTACTTCAAGAATTTGGCATTACCATTATAGATAAGCCAGGTAAAGCCAATGACATATTTTCTATCTATACTACCAACCAAATCAGAAGATGTTGTTGATGACTCATTCCTAGTTGAGTATTTATTGTCTCTATCTTTGCATACACCTTGGCATGTAGATATTTCCAACTATCTTGTAGCAAGAAAGACACTACCTAAATTCTCACCAAGGGAAAAGAGGCACTTAGTTTAGAAAATTTTTCCCTACTCATAGATAGTTGGATACATATACTACATAGGCCTAGACAACATAATAAGAAGATGTATTCAAGATGATGAAGTCTATGATATCCTAAGATAATTTCATGATGAACCCTGTGGGGGACACTTTGCAGCAAAGAAGACAACTCTCAAGATTCTAAATACTAGCTATTATTACCCAATTCTTTGTAAAGATGTAGTAAAATATACTAGGAGCTGTGATAGATCTCAAAGAATGGGAAGACCAACAAAAATAGATGAAATTTCATTACAACCACAACTAACAATAGCACCATTTAACAAATGGGGATTATAATTTATTGGCCCTATCTTACCAACATAAAAAAAAAAAAAGAATACATATTGGTTTGTATATATTACCTTACAAATTGGGTAGAGGTTAAGGCTTTACAATTTGCAAGAGATGGGAATGTGGAAAAGTTTCTCTATGAAGACATTCACAAGATATGGAGTTCTAAGAGAAATTGTCATAGACCAAGGACCTCGGTTTACATCAGATCTGATCACAAAATTAATTCAAGAGTATGAGATTTCACACAAAAAGTCCACATTTTATCACCCTAAAGAAAATGGGAAAGAGAAAGCCACTAATAGGGAAATTGAAAACATCCTCATTTAAATACAATGCAACTTCATAGGAAAGATTGGGCAACTAGGTTACCTGAGGCAGTTTGGGTTTACAGAACAACTTGGAAAACCATGTTAGAACACAATGATCTATTGAGAAGGGAGTGAATTAGTAGATATTAAAACTTATAGTTCTTAAAAATAATTTTGTAGATTCAATATTAAACTCAAATGTGCAGATTGAAATACTAACAACTATGATAACCACAAGCACAAGAGAGATCAACACATAACACTAGATATATGTGGAAAACTCAAGATCAAAAAAACCACTGGGATAAATGCTATTGGATCTACTATCCTAATCTAACCTCACAAGCATCAAAGTTTAGTTACAAGTTTTAAGGGATACAACCCCAAGGAAGCTTCAACTCCCTATTTTAGAAGCAAGAACTTCAAGGATGCTACAAAAACCTGATATGAGCTACAACTTAGTGCAAATGGAGGTTACAACCTCTTACATAATTACAAGTTCAAATGTGCATATAAGTGGTTCTACATAAACTTGAGATGCATCAAAACATGCAATACAATGTTGCACTTATTGCAAATTACACTTTGTTGTTGTGGCTACACTCTCAACAACACATGCTTCTATTCTACTCCCTTTCTCTGCTATGCACTCTCTTCTCTATTTTGCTCTTGATTCTCTACAACCTTATTAGTTGTAGTTCTCTCTTCTCAACACATAGTACACTTACAAACATCTCCCTCTCCTACAACACACTTCAATTCACTAACAATGCTTGATTATCTTTATTTTTCACCAATGTGCAATTACTACCTTAGGATCCATGTCATCGTTTAGATCAACCTTAGCACCAGGTTAGGGTTTCCCTTACTCATTAGCTTCACCAGCAAGGTGCTAGTTCATTAAGCTAGACACCATCATTAAGATATCTGATCAGTTTTATCAATTTTCACCATACCCTTGCATCGACCCATACAACATTAAATTCAATTTCAGAGAATTTTTTTGTGTTCTCCCTATTGAATCCTAAGATCTGATTGTGCATTTAATGCTCTATTCTAATCCTTCAATCTAATTTTTATCTCAATCAAATGTGCAATATATTTTTCCACCTACAAGATCAAATCTTCATTCAATTGGTCACTGGGTGTAGTTGGACCAATTAACTCTCTGCTCTGTGTTAGATTCTAGTTAAAAACCTATTCACATGGACTTAGCCATTTGAGATCATTGCTTTTAAATTCTAACCATCGATCTTCTCCTTTCCCACCCTGACCTTATGATTCTCATTTACTGTTGTGTCTTTAAGTCATAGCTATTCGATGAATGGTCTACAAATATCCATCATTGATATCCTTTGACAAATGATCTCACATATAGCTCCATGGGGGAAGCCTATTTTAGTCTCGCCAATCTCCACAACTCCCACTAATATGGATCATATGGACCCGCATGCCAACAAACTTCCATGTTGTCACCACATCATTCGTAACATCGATGCGAAATGACATCGAGTAATCATTGATCCCCACCTATAGTATTTAGTCACAATTCACCATTGTCATCATCCAATCAGACCCCACATAGCACCTCATCACTCTGTCAGGGGGACGCCATCCCCAATCCTACCGATGCACCTCTGTCTTACTGATAAAGCTTATCACCTTGTTAGGGGAATGTCCATCATAGTCCTACCAATGTGCCCATCTCACACCGATAACCTTCATTGTTGCATGGTCCCCACACCATCATGTCACCATGTGTCATGTTTTACTCATTACTTTCTGCCACGTGTCATCCTGTCATTCGATCTTTGTCCGTACCTTCGACACACATCATCTCACCTAGTCAGGTCCCACCTCCAGGTTCCATTCTTCCATCGCCCTATCGAAGGGACCTTCTTCAAGGTCTTGGCAATGATAGATAGTCTCGCCAAAGATATAGCCATCATTGTATTGGGGAGACGATCATGACACTTCCGCTGATATGAATTTGTCACATCGATGAAACCACTTGATGACTTCACCAATCCACTTCATCATTGCATTAGGGGGATAAGATTGTAGGTCATGCCAATGGAATTCACTCTTGCCGATGAAGCTTCCATACTCCACCTATCATCCTTAGGTCTGCACCATCATGCCAAATGTGTGATTACATCATCACTTTCCATGTCAGCATCTTCGAATCCCATGTGCCATCGCTTCATCATTAAGATGCCTTTGCCAATCCCACCGAAGCTATCCTATCACACTGTTGAGTGTTCCATCATGAAATTTCTAGAAATCTAAACTTAGGTACCTCTTTGCTGGAGGTTGTGAACTTTTGAAAAACTGAGAGATGGCGACAAATGAATATCAAGATTTTAGAGAGATACCTCCCATTCTCTCATTGATCACACACTTTTATGTCGATACACCTTAAGAACACCATCAACCTAGATGATGGGGCTAGTAACATCTATAGGATGAATGACTTAAGTTATCACTTAAGTTTACAACCTGCAACCTATTGTTGACAGTCAAAATGAAAATAGAAGATCTATTCATGGCTCCATGACTGCAAATGACCTAGGGTTTAATTAATGAACCCTAAACCACCCAAGATCAAAAATAATACATTTCTAGGCATGTACTTTTCTCTCTTGACCTCCAAAGCACATCACTGGAATGCTCTCAAAAAATCCATATCAAATTTGCTGCTCAATTTACCATCAAGTCCACTACTCTCTCCTCCATCTTCTATCATCTTGCAAACAAACTCCTTTACTTGATTTATAGTTTGACATCAATGACAACTATATGCCAAAAATCTTCCCCTTTGGCATTGATGGAAAAACTCTAACTACTCATCCAGGTACCACTGAAGCTCTGCACCAATTTGATTATTCACACTGTAACACAACAACTCCCCCTATGACATACATCTCTTCTCTTCTCAGCAAGCTTCTATTTTTTATCAAATTTCTCCCCCCTTCACATCAATAACAAAGGGTACACTCCCCCTAAGGAAATGCTCCAATCTTGACAAACTCTGCAACTATCAAATCGTTAGAAATTTTAATAGAAAATTTTACATGATTTGATCACATTATTCTTAACTAGGGTTAAAGAAGTGATCACTGAAGTGCCCCCTGGATAAATTCCCTATCACTAATGGTTAGTGATATGTGGTGGGAGAAACTACTCCTAGCTTTTGCCTCAAGTGTTCAAACTGTTCTATAGCAAGAGGCTTTGTAAATATATCAGCCACTTGTTCCTTTGTTGGAACATACTCCATGTTGACTTCCTTATTTGCAACCTTTTCTTTGATGAAGTGATACTTGATTGATATATTCTTTTTTCTAGAGTGCATCACTAGATTCCTTGAGATATTAATAGCACTTGAGTTGTCACAAAGAATCGAAATAGGATCATTGTACTCTACCTTGAGGTCCTTTAATGTCCACTTCTTCCAAAGGACTTGAGTGCATCACAAAGCTATTACAACATATTCTGCTTCTGCTATAGAAAGAGTGACAGAGTCTTGCTTTTTACTTATGTAGGAAACTAATCCGTTGGCCAAAAAGAAGGATCCTCCACCAGGGCTCTTTCTTTCATCCACACTTCTTTCCCAATCAACATCTATATATGTTGGGTATGTGTAGGATCATGATGGGCCAAACAGTGGCAATATGATGGATATTTGTAGGGTATGTGGCTGATGACTTTTTTTTACCCAAAATTGATGAAATGAAAAGTGTTTTTAAAGGAGATTCTCAACTTTCCACCAATATAAATTATGCTTTACTTTGAATTTAATAAATAATTATTATTCATTTTCTATTTGAATTATGACTAAAAGTCCTGATTGATAGGCTAATTGAAAAAATCTATAGCTTTCAAATGGTATCACATTTTTGAATCTAAAACATGCATCACATACAATAGGATTAAAAAGAAAAATGAATTTCATGAAGTTTTGACCAAGTTAAGGTGGTCAAACATACAAGTTTTTATTTTAAAAGTTGTAATAAAAAATTCATAATTAATTATTTACTTGGAAACAAATTACAAAAAAATATGCATCACATCCAGACATGAGTCCCTCTACTTATTTATAAAATATTATAACAAAATATTATCATTTTATTGTGGTTAGGTGGTTAGACCGACACCTACTTCTTATTTTTTCCCTAAAATTTAAGGTACTAATGCATTGAAATTTCATATTTTCACCAAATAGATTTAAAAAAAAAATAAACCTAGTAGTTTAGAAACTACATTCAATTTGCTACATATTCTATTCTTACATATTTTTGAAATAATATAGATAACTTATTCAATTTTTTGTGTCAAGTTGCCTAACTCTATTTTTTTTGAATTTTTTGCCACTTAAGGGCCTATTTTTTCCATGATGATCCTGTAAATACCCTGTTCTTAAAGTGAAATATTTCCTTTTGGGATACCATAAACCATAGTCAATAGTCCTTTTGATGTATCTAAAGATTATTTTTACTGAATTGACATGTGATTCTTTTGGTTCTGCTTGAAACCTAGCTACCATACAAACTACTTGCATTATATTAGGCCTAGATGTAGTTAAATATAGTAGACTTCCAATCATTGATCTATACAAAGTCTGATTTGCATCAAGTGACTCATTTAATTTACTCAACTTGCATCCAATGATCATAGGAGTACTGACTGGTTTACAATCCTCCATGCCAAACTTTTTAAGCATTTCATTTGTATACTTGGTTTGTGATATAAAAATACCTTTATCAGTTTGTGTAATTTGAGTTCTCCTAACATGGACATTTCAAACTCATCTTGCATTTTTGTAGAAAATATTTTTCACATTACATCAATGCTACCACCAAATATAATATCATCTACATAAACTACAACAATGATCATTTTCTTACCTATATATTTGAGATACAAATTGCTATTAGGAAAGCCTTTCTTGAAGCCTTGTTGTTGTAGATATTGATCCAATCTTGAATACCAAGCCCTTGGTGCTTGCTTCAAACTGTACAATACTTTTTCTCAATTTGCAAACATAATCATCATTCTCTAACAACTAAAAACATTCTGGCTACTCAATATATACTTCCTCTTCAAGGTTTCCATCAAGGAAAACTTTAAGAAACCCCCCTCTTGGCCAAGGTATAAAATCCTAGCAAATCTTGTATACTTCACGATAAAAAATATTAATTTTAGTGGCAAATTTTTTCATTTTTCATGAAAAAAAAAAATGTCCATTGGTGAATCTTTTCTAATCGCTAGAGGTCTGTGGGGAATCTTGGTGAAATGCAAATTTTTTAAAACCACTAAATTTTTTCCATTGGTGATTAAAATCTATTTTCAAAGCAATACAATATTTCGATTGGTGAATTAAACCTGTTTTCAAACCAGAAAAAATAATTTTTTTGGTGATTAAAACTTTTTTCCAAACTAAAAAATAAAATTCATTGGAAAATTAAACCTATTTTCAAATGATTAAGAAAAAAAAATTGGTGAATTAAACATAATATCAAACTTATAAAAAAATGCATGAAAATACAGATTATTTTCCTCATTGTTTTCATCAACCATCCAAAAATCACCTACAACTATAACAGTTTTTTCAAAAAAGCATCTTAACATGCTTCATAATAGAAAAAGTAACCCTGCCCAACTAAAACTAGTTCACAACTATTTGTATCTACCTTACATATTTCAACAAGCCAAAAATTTACTACTAGTCTTGCGTTAATTCTGAAAAAACCCTACAAGAACTACAAATTCAACTAGTGCTACCTGTTTCATAACCAACTTTCCATGTTTCTTTTCCTTTCATCTTTTGCTTCCTCGCATGCTTTCCTTTTCCTTTCATACACTTTTCCTCCTCTTTCGCCTGTGCTTCCATGCACTTTGCCTCCACTTTCTCCTATGCTTTCAACTATGTTGTAATTGCTTCCACCTTCATCAACTCTATAAAGAGTTTCAATGCTTCCTAGCCTAACCTTGCTTCTTCCTTGCATTGATTTTTAATCTCATCCTCCAACCAACACACAAAATGGATGCATCCTTATGCCCCTTCTAGTTCCACATTTTCAAATCCTTCCTGGATGTCGAAACCTTCACCTAGAACTACCCATTCAAGTATTGATTCTAATCCTTCCAAGAAATCTCTATGCACAATCATCTCCATCACTTCTCTCACTATGCCTGTCGATTCCCCCAAGTCCAAACCCCATGCTATAATCAAGGAGTATACATCCATGTTAGTCCTATATCTATGCCTCATATTTCCAAAGGATTTCCCCAAAATCATCCACACACTTTGTACCAACCTCCCATCAGTGAATAAAAACATACCCATTAATCTTTTGTCAGAAGCTTCACTATAAAATGGGTTTAATTGCCTCCTCAAATGCAGTGTGAAGTTGGCCTCCATTTGAAAACTGTTGTAGCTACACCGCCACCACCACCACTCTTTTAGACTTTATGTTTGCCTTCTTCTCCACACCAAACTCTATTATTAACTTCACTAATTGAGGGACGAGAGGTAATAATTTTCCAAACTCCGCACGTACCGATCTTAATTACACATCGATCCTCCAGTCATGTCCACTTGCTAAAATCTACCCACGATCTTCACTTCATAAATGCACTATCCTTGCCACCTTTCCTATATTAATTCACCAAATTCGGGGTTTTGGTGCTTTTCCTACCCTTATTTTCTACCTTTCCTATCTTAATTCACCAAAGTCCGGGTTTTGGTGCTTCTCCTAACATTAGTTGCAAGTATTTCTTGGTCATCTTTGTAGTCAATGGGTCGGAGGTTTCAAAAACATTGAAACTTCAAACTTTGGTTCTAAGGTTCCAAATTTTAGCGACCACACAACATTATGGATTATGACCATTTGATGAATTCTTGATGGACTATTGTAGTTGCATTCCAGAAGTATATCTCTCAAGCACTAGATTTGTGAATTGAAACCTCCATAATTACACTAGAACCATTAAATATTTTACTATTTAAATATTGGTGCTCTTGTTTACCATTTAATACTGCCTAAGTTAGACTAAAATATTTAATGATAAAGCCTTAAATATTAACTCTTTAATCATGAGGGTTGAGTCTCATCAACCTAGAGATGTCCCCATTTGAAATTATGCATGTGCATAAAGTTTTTTTTAAAAGAGGGATCATTCGATGAATTTTTGATGGACGGCTATAGATGTATTCTGGAAGTAAATCCTTGAACCACTAGACTTGTGAACTAAAACCTCTGGAATAACACTAGAACCATTAGATTTTCAGAATTCAATGGTTGAGATTTTATTAATTATTGGTTTTAGAAATCAACATATAGTTCTAATCATAAGTGAGTGAAATTTATTGTGACTTATTAGGAAATTGATAATGATTAAGGTAAAATGAGACATTTAATTCTCTCATTTCAATGCATTGAAGTACTCTACATTTCATTTATTCTATTAAAATTCTCAATTTGGTTGTGGTACTAGACGACAGCGTGGATTAATGCCATATGAATAGACAAAGTGATTGATTGGATAGCTTTATATTGAAAACTACATGATGTACTGTAGAATCATAGATGATGATGTCAATAATCCAGTGATTTTGACAATCGACAGCTTGTGTGGCATTGCTGATTTTGACAATTGACAGCTTGTCAGCTTGAGGTAGAGTTTGTAATTTTGCATGTAGCTAGCTTGAGGTAACAATTAAGTTGGATTTTTGGTTTGCACGAATCACAACTATTACTAGTCAGTAGTAACTATACACAACCTCACATGTGACATGTGTGAGGTGTACAAGGGACCAGGCTGGTAGTGGTACTTTTGGCCCATAAATAAGGATAGTGAGCACAACTAAAATCATTCGTTTAATTGTCATAAGGGTTTTCATTTTGTAGGGTTAATAACTTAATAAAGATTCAGGAAGAAGATGATTCGGTATTATTGGGGATGCTCTAAATTCTCCTACCTCTAGTTATGTAGTTATAGAGTAAAAGACCAATTTCCTTCAAGTTCAAAATGGGTGGAATTGGAAACAAGTTGATTTGGTTTACCTAACTTCTCAGACAAGTTTTGAACCAGGATGAGGAGCTCTAATGGAGATAAGTGTTATCCTAGTAAATGGAAGCTACTAGTAGAAGATGGGAGCAGTTTTACTACCCCTCATCATCTGCATGGTTTCCCAAGCAATTCCTGTGCATTTAATTTTAGTGATCATCTTTTGCATGGGAGTAGTTTTACTACCCCTCATCATCTACATGGTTGGCCAAGAGAGTCCCTTACATTTATTTTGAGACACCATGGCCTACCAGGAAAGCCCCATGCATTTATTTGAAGTGCTCATCTTCTGCATGGGAGCAATTTTACAAACCCTCATCTTCTGCACCAGTCTAGTTCTAACAAGGGCTAAGTACATTTTGTATCTTCACAACTCCCATTTCCCTAGTTCGATTTGGACCCCTTTCCCCATACATTTATTTTCAGAGACCATGGATGACCCAACAAGTCCCATGAGTTTATTTTGAAAGCTCATGGTTGACCCGACAAGTTCCATTTATTTTCAGAGATACATATATCACATTTACATTTTCAAATTTTCACTAGCAGTGCAGTAGAAGCTTGGTGCTTGTGCTTACATTTATATTTGTACTATGTAGTAATGCATGACATTGTAATTTAGTTGTAATAAAATAAATGGTTGTGCTATTAATGTGACATTGTAATTCATTTTATTAAGTCCTTTGCAAGTTAAATTCTATTAATGGTTGTGCAATGTGCTATTAATGTGACATTGTAATTCATTTTATTAAGGCCTTTGCAACGTTAAGTTTTTGGCCCCTTGGCCTTTATGTCAATCCTAGCGCATTAAAGTTTGAAGAAAATTTAAAACACATGTTTTATGTTTATTATTTATATCATAAATTACTCAACCATTTGATGAGCATTTGATGTATGGTTATAGTTGCATTCTGGAATGAAATGTACAGAGTGCTACGCTTGCGAACTTAAACCTCTAGAATCACCCTATAACCATTAGATTAACAAAGATCAATGGTTTAGAAATTTTTGTAAATGCAGGAGTAAATCATTAATGGATTGTTTTAAATGTTGTTAGCCATGTACACTGTACTACCTAATTGTGTACTATGTAGTCCGTAAGTAACGAGTAGACATTTTAGTGTCATTTAGTTTGCTCATTGTAGTGCACCACCCTATTTTGGGTTCCATAGTTCCACTTCCAACAAAGCCATTCCAATAACCCAGTTTCAAGTTTCAACTTCAAGAATTAAAATTCAAAATCTAGGTAAGTTAAAGAATTCTTGTGGCTACGTTTCATCGCTTGACGTTTCTTAAAATCTTATTTTATCAAAATTTGAAGTTTAGGTTTAGGGTTAAGAGGCTTAAGAATTAAGAAAAATTAAGGACTAATAGGGAATTCACAAATTTCATATTGTTGATTGTAACAGTATGTCTACCACCAGTACCACTAGAGCAATGTCGGATAAAAAAACACATTATGCAAAATTGCTTAAAACCCCAGGTTTCATTGATGAATACCATGATATTTATGATCCTGAAACCTATGGTAGCCATACCTCAAAACTTAGATTTTCATCTGAGAATAAGGCTGCAACAAATGTAATTTCAAGTTAGTAGTATCAGTGCACCATGGGTAATTGGATTAGGGAGCATGATGTTACATGAGGTTTTCCCTTGCCCAGAATTTATCATGGTCTGTGCCCTAAATTATGATGATAACAAAAGAGAAATTGTTAATTAAGATAGCAACGAAGAATTGTTATCCATTAATGCAGAAGAACTTGGAAAAGTGTTGGGGTTGGGGTTTACAATTGAAGAATTTGGAAATGTCCACATGACCTAGAAAAGCTTGCTAGTGATTATGTAGCAGTGGATGAAATGGAGAAAAAATATTTCTTAAATATAATAGTTCAGGATAGAAACAAACTGAAAGGTGATCATAAGCCTCCTTATGATTTCAATAATTTTAAACCATGGGTTCAGGATACTATTTCCATGCTAGGATTTTTCCTCAGACTAGATAACAATTTGGAAGTGGGTGCATGCCTCCTTGAAATGGTGTATAATATCCATTATGGTGTTCCACATGAAAAATATAATTTTATTGAGCACATTGTAGAATCCATGCATAAATAATTTTTAATGATTAAAGGAGGTTCCACCAAGAAATTTAGGTTCACAACCTACTTGTGCTATCTTTTTCTATTCAATTCAGAGGAATGTTTTAGACCAACAAGCTTCAGATTCAGCCCTATGGTAATATTAATCTTGAGCAAAAGAAAATGGCTCCAGTATATGAATTGGACCACTGTTATAAGGTTGCATGATTCTTGAAGGAACTATAGTCATTTTGTATACTACTTTTTGGCTCCATTGCATCAAGAAATTACAAATACTCCAATGCCTAGATTGCCTATGTCATGTAGAAACTGCATTCAACTAGGAAAAGAAATACAATTGGCTGGTTGGTACTTAATGGAAGAATATACTGTTCTAATAGTTTATGGATCGGAAGTACAACCATACAAACTTCCAATACATGTGACAGAAAGGGTTTTTGCTTTGGAATATGTAAGGTAGATGCAGAGTACTGATGAAAGATACTTTAGCAGTTAGGGGAAGAAAACCTTATTTCCTTCTTTAGCTTTTTCATGTGGAGGGATGACATTCAAGAGAAGAATTTAGTGTGGCACATGATCTTTTGAATTATTTTTATTTTGATCCTATCTGTCACTGGTAGTATGATCCATGTGACACCATTAAATCAATGATTATACTCAATAAGAATGATGGAAGTAGAATTCAACATCAAAGTAAACCTTAGCTTGAAAACTTGAGAAACAAGGATTTTGGGATGAGGTCAAAGTAGCAATGGAGAAAAGTGTTGCTGAGAATGGTATTTCTTTTGAACAATTGTTAGCAGAAATTATGGCATTGCATCGAAAGACAATTAGGAGGTACAACATTTTTTATGAAAAAATTCATAAACCATCTAGTAGGAACAAATGCCAGATTCTCTAGAGAAGGAAGTTACAGAAAAAAAATTGGTCATGATAAAAAATTATTTCCTTTTGGTCTATGAGGAAGGAGCTAGGTGATCCAAGAGCTCTTGCAAAGTATGGAGATAATGAAGAAGATCTCGAGTTTAACAAATTATGGAATACAGGGCATCTGAATGAACAAGAAGATGAAGAAAGTAATGATGATAGCAAAGAAGAAAGCCATGCAATTTCAAACTTGGTTTAAGTGAGGCCACAAAAGAAGCATTTACTATAGGAGCAACCATAGCTAAAAAAATGGGTTATGAAGGTGGTGGTTTGGGGTCCCAAGGATAAGGAATTTATACAGTAATAGATGTACAACATAGAAAACTAGTTGATAAATTTGGCCTTGGAGTTGATAAAGTAGACCAAGGGAAAACAAGTAGAGCCAAAACAATTCAATTTGTTAGAGCTTCAAATCCTTGTCCTCATGGTCAAACACAATCACAACTAGGACATGCCCATGGAGGAGGGCTTAGTGCAACTGGCATTGCCTCTGGTAGTGATGGTATGGGTAGTAGTACTAGTAGTGGTCAACATGTGCTACAACAAAAAATTACACACAAGAGGACAACAACACAATATACCACAAAAACACTAGGTGATCAAGGCATACAGAAGAGGCAAAGGATTTTGAGAGGTCCAACTCCAAGTCACACTACAAGTGGATCCACCACAAAGGAGTTGTTTCCAGGCACTACCCTGATGCCAGTTAATCTAGTTGTGACATCATTAGCAACAACAAGTACTCCTATTCCTTTACCATTCAAGCATTCCATTGTTCCTGCATCCCTAGGTTTTGATTACATTGAAGAGTTTAAAAAGAAATCAGAATTGAATAAAAAAGAAAAGAAGAAACTGGTGGAGAGTGCGTCTGCTCTAAATTTAGAGCCTACAACAACCATGGTATTACCCACATTTGACACAAGTAAAGAAATCATGGAGTACACAATTATTGTTCCCACAGTTCAAAACAAACTAGCAAATCAGATGGCTCCATCTGAATTCGAGGTGAACAATTTTCAATTAGATTTTTTTGGACCAGAAATACTGAAAAAATTAATATATCAAAGAAGAACAATGAATTGGTGTACACATCATTGCTAAATCAAGATAGAGAGAAAAAAAGGTTGTAGACTCAAATTGAAAAGTTACAAGTAGACCTAGCAAATGAGAAAGCAAGGAGGAAAGCAACAGATAACAAGAGCAATGAATTAGAAAAAATAATTAAAAAATATGCCTCTGTACATTCACAAGCAAAGAGGATAAGCAGAATGAGACTGTAGTGAATGAACTAAAGCAAAGGCTAGATGAGGGCAACAAGAAATATAATGAGGAAAAATTCACTTCAAAAAAATTAAGACTAAGCATTGCAAATGGAAATGCATAGTGGGAACAAAAATTGGAGGAGAGAAAAAGAAATGAAAGATTGGAGGCAGACCTAATGGAAGCAAAAAATGAAATTAAGTCTTGTCAAAATAAGTCATCTGCATTTTGCAGAGAAACAATGAGGCATATGAAACAAAAGATCTAGGATGAAATAATGCAGGAGATTGATCATTTGTGTGACGTGTTTCAATTGATTGATGCTATTAGACAACATCAAAATAAGCTCAACAAATATTTAATGGAGAAAAAAAATGTGTTGGAATTAGAGAAATCGGAAAATCAAATTCAACAAACAAACTACAAAGCCAATGACAATGTTTTGAAGTCTAAAGGGATTACTAATCGGCTTGCTACATCAATGGCATTGTCATCTGGCATTGAAAAGTGTTTGAGAATGCGTGAAATAGATAAATATTTGCATTTGGCTATAGGCAAGATGAAGAAGGTGGATGAAAAGGTAAGTAACTTCACAGAGTTGGTTTACCAGAGGCTTTTGACACAAATGAGTGATTCATTGGAAAGACTGATTTCAGAAAGAAGATGGAGGATGCAAGGAAGATTGATTTGGACCAGTTTCCTCAAAACCAAGATGTGGTGACCTATTTGGATTCCATGAAACGATTGCTAACCTTGAGTGCAAAATTGATTGAAGAATCCAAGACAAGTTACAATTTGAATCATGAATTGTGATCAAATCTTCAAGTCAAACATTAGTTAGAAAAAATGACAATTCCAACACCTAAAGAGTGGAAGTTGCTAGAAAAGGTGATGCAGTGATTTAATTTGTGATAATATGAGTTTCCAAGTTCCAACTCAGCTCTGTGCAGAGTTGTCTTTGAGAAATATTTTTCATTTACAATTCCTCTATGTATTCCTTCATGTGATAATCAATTTAAAAGCTCAAATTCCAACTTCAATAATGTGTTGATGTTCAATTATCTATATTATTTATTATATCATTTGAAGAAAAGGTTTGGTAGTGGTTTCAACTTCTAGATACACTTTAAACAATTGTTGATTTTCATTCTTGTATATGCTACTATTACTATTGTTAATATTTTATTAATCTAATAAGCATTGATTTGAGTGATGAATCGTTGAGCACATGCTCAAGTTTTACTTTTAACACAAATAGAATATGAACTATAAGGTGATTTTAATTCTAGGGATCCATAATCTTAGTGAAATTGCATTACAATTAACACATCAATACTCAATCTCCATGACTATTTGGCATATCCACTAAACATTTATATGAATTCATGTCGTGGATTATCTATTATTGAAATTGGAATGATGGATTTTTGGTTAGTTTCATTGTTGTGGTTACTATCACTCAAAGTCATAGTTTTGGTTCTTTTCCTAACCTTAGTCGTTAGTCCTCAGAGTTTTATAACCTTGTCACAGAGCTCTAAATTTTCATAACTCCCCGATTCCCTGACATGGTTGATGGTTCACTTTGTTGAGTTGCAAATCTTTCTTGGTCATCTTTCTAGTTGGTGGGATGGAGGTTTGGAAAAATTCAAAACTTCAGACTTTGGTTCTAAGGTTCCAAGTTTCAGTGACCATGTGACATTATGGACTTATCTTGCCTTAACCTTTCAAAGGAATTGCCATCTAACACCTCATTGAATACTATATACGGACTAATAATGTAAAATATAAAATATCACAATTTCATGGAATACAACGTAAAATATCATCAACTACAGTTTGAATTTGGAATATGATTCATGAAGTGCAATATAAAATAAAATATCATCAAATGCAATGATTCACAATTTCATTGAATACAATATTAAATATCATCAACTATAGTATGGAACAATGGAATTTGATCCTAGGATGCATCAAGTGAAATATAAATACCTAAAATCTTCTAATTCTCTTGAATCTCTTCCATTTCCCAAATGAAATCAAGGTCCTCAAACTGACGTTCATCATCAGATAAAGTAAAAGAGTCGTCTTGAATTTGATTCCAAGTCTACTCTTCATTTTCTTTGACATGTGTCTCAAATTCAACATTCATTGTGTCATTTTGGTCAATGTCATATGTTTGAGTACCATTGCCACTAGTACCAACCTTTGGAATTGGAATGTTGCACAACCCGATCCCTCTTCTTTCACATGTGGACCTCTAGATTGCGAGTTCCCTTTCAAAAGGAAATTTTCTGACATTATACGTAGTTCCTTTCATCCTCAAGAAATTTTTTAAATTCTTGTCTAGTTTATTTCTTAACTTTGATTTAAAAACCCCAATGTACTAAAAACTCTCTCATCCTCCACTGACCCCAATATCATTGTTTGACATAAATCAACAAGTTTGAAATATTCTGATATCAAACCATGCAATATTTCACTCTGACCTAAGGTTGTCCAAAACTTTTTTATTGATCCTGGTTCAAAGGCCTTGTCCTTTCCCATGGATTTATACTAGTCCTTCATAGCTATTGCAAAAATCGTACATTGTTTTCTAAGCTTAGCTTCATCTAAAATTCCTTCTATTTTTTTCTCATTGTATGTTATAGTTTTCGAAAATTGTTCAATCAAGATTTTTACCTGAGCATGAAAATATTTCGGGTTATCTCGGTTTTCCCAAAATTGAGGATACACAATACTCATGGCTTCAAGTGTTTCATGTCGAGGGAATCTTTCACGAATCTCTAAGGAAATATATTTTGCAATTTCCTTCAAATTATCACCAATAGATTTAAAAATTCCTTTAAAATATTCCTCATTAACAACTACT
>VDFB02102692.1:0-13138 GCA_007258455.2 Sequoia sempervirens | reverse complement strand
TGAGCATAGTTCAAAGACATCACATGTCATTCTTCTTCCCACATCTTCCTTTCAGGAATGGGAAGACATCCTCCATATCATCCTGGTTTTATTTCTTCCTAAGGGAAGGAATGTTGTTTGGAAAGATTAGATCATCTTCAACATTCAATGTCAAGCTTCTACAATTGTTGGAGACTCACCATTGAGGGGGGTTGCATGGTATCTCTATTAGAATATGTTTGTTGTTGTGCCAAAAGATCAACCTATTAATGCCTGATACAAATGCTAGAAATAAATGAATCCACAAGAGGTGGTTAGTCCATGTCACAAATATGAAGGGAGATGTTGGTGATTAGCCCAACAATCCCTCCTTAGCATCACCTGAGGGGATTTGAACCCGCGACTGTGACCCTAATATAATTTGTTGGAACATGTTTGTCATTACGCCAAAAGATTGACCTATTAATGCTTGATACAAACATCAGAGATAAACGGATCCATGAGAGGTAGTTAGTCCATATCACAAATTTGAAGGGAGACAATGGCAATTAGTCCAACAATCTCTTCATCTCTCTTATGGGGGGTTGCTTTCCTCATATGGGGTATTTTTCCCTCTCATGCATCATTGAGAGTATTTTATATTTCATCTCTTTTGGGGAAGAGTTTTGTCCTATAGGGTTTTCTCCTTTTCTCCATTTGTGACACATTGCATTACATTTGTACATGGGTACCTAACATGGCCTTGTAGTTGGGATCTATCCTTGAATATTTGCATAATAATTGACTCCCTAAGTTGTACTTAAGGGGTGGTGTTGGTGTAAATAGTTTTTTTACCTATCTGGGTCCTATTTACATGTTAGGTCCACTTAGGTTCTAGGAGGGAATCTTTCTAATTAAGCATTAGTTGTCACTAGATCTTATGTTATCTTTTGGAATTTAATACTTGTGTCCTAAGTTATTTAATATTTTCTAAGGTAGTTATCTCATTATACAGGATTAAGACATATGTCAAGATCTTTTCTAATCCTATTCCACTTTTTTCCTTAATAAGCAAGACACCATTTGTACATCCTAGACACTTCAGTTTAGTTGAGTCAGTCTAATATATCACTGCAATCTTGAGTATTGCATATTTTCCATATCTTGCATCCATTGTTGCAATTTCATGTTCTTGCTTTTCCCTCTTGTAGAAGGTTGTTTTTAGTTTTTGCAAGTGATTCTAGAGGCTTGAGTCCTTGAGTGACTCTAAAAAAAAACTCATCAAATGAACATATCTATAAAATTAGATCTCTAATGGTTGAATCAAATAATTGATAAGCCTTGATATCCTCACAATAGCCAAAAAAATGTATGGTTGACTCTTCTTCTCTATTTTCATATGCCAACCATTAGATATTAATTCCCAATAATCTTACCAATTACCCTAAATAAGGAAAAAAATAGGCTTAATATTGGACCAAGCATCCTTTAAGTGTTATTTTTAACTACCTTGTAGGAAATGTAATTCAAAATATAGTTGGCATAATTGATTAGTTCAACCAAAAAGGATGGGGCCATAAATGAAGACTAAAGTGTAAAAAAATATATATCTATTAGTGATCTATTATTTCTTTTAGTAACACCATTCTATTGAATAGAACATTGAATTGGATATTGATGAACTGAAATTTACATTTATGTGATACCCATCTCTAGCCACGTATGTGATTGGATGAAACCTTGGTGGTATTCATGTTCATACCTATTTTATATGCTTTTTTTTTTACATGTACATGCTACATGATATAATTTATATCTTATTCTTTTTGTTGGTGATGTTTTTTCCTTGAGCATGTTTTGTTATAGTTGGTTGATCATACTTCTTAGCATGTATACTATGATGGCTTATCTTACAAGTTTTTGTGTGGTTGATATGATCCTAATTCATATTAATTGATAGGTTTTCTATGTACTACCTCATTCTTTATTTAGTGTTGGTTTCTAGGTGTGATGTCATGTACTTTATTTGGCAAGATTTTTTCCATGTATACCTTGTATGTGTGTGATCTTTAGCCTTGATATTGTTGTATCAATTATCTTTTTCTCTATATCTTAGGGGTCACCTAGAGTGGAATATATATCTATTGTGCTTGATGATTGTTATATGATTGAGAGGTGAGTAACATTCCCTATTAGTCCTTTCTTGAAGATGTCTTCAAAGCTAGAAGAGTTTTTGGTTTGGCATTTTATGTTATACTTTATGATTATTGGAGCACCTTAGAGGTGGCTCATTATCAATGTAATAATTTTTTTTGTATCATTTATGTATTGGAGTGTGATCTTTCTATGATTGGGAAGTCGCCTCTACCTTGTAATTAGGTTATGATCTCTTTAAATTATTTATTGCAATCTTTATAAATGGGGTATGTGAGACCTTCGTATTGGTGCACAGTTGAAATTTGATTTAATGTGACGTGGATTATGATTCATCAATATTTAGGATGACACCCTTTAAATAAAATTAATTATTATTATTGTTTGACTTTCTTACATATTTTATCTTGTGAGGGTGTTGGCATGTTTGTAACTTTGAAATCATGATAATTGTGTATGCTTCAATTAAAATATTTAATGTTGTACTTATAATTATGGATGCGTATGTGCTATATTTTATTGCTCCCACGTAATTGATGTTTGTTCCATCTTTTATTTTGGCATGTTCTGACATTAGTGTTGAACATGTACAATATTTTGTAGTGATTTTAATGTGTTCTTGTATAGTTGTTTCCCTTGTGTTAAGTAGCTAGTGTTTCTTTTTCCTTGTTCCTTAAGAACTATGTCCTTCAAGAGACTCTTGTGTGGCCAATTTGGTTCCCATGATACCTTGATAATTTTCACTTATCATTTCTATAATAGATTATAAATCAAGGAAGCTATGCCTCATTAAGAAAATAAATTAAGCCTGGAATTTTTTGTAGAAAATTAAAAAAGGTTGTTTTGGATTTTCTATTTATTGTGATGTAGTAAAAAATGGATGGTGAACAAATAGATATGTTATGAGATTTTTCTTGTGCTTTTTTGGAATGTTCTCTCTCTCTCTCTCTCTCTCTCTCTCTCTCTCTCTCTCTCTCTCTCTCTCTCTCTCTCTCTCTCCCCCATGCCTCATTTTGCATGTCAACTATGACTTATTAAGTCTTTTTATTGTGTTACTATTCATCATGCATTGGTGAGTGTGTTAAATGTGTCATCATATGATGTTATGATTCCTTGAGAACTAGTTAGTGTTTCTTGGCTTGCTTAATACCAATTTTTGTTTGCAAAATTAAAATATTCAATTATATTTTTATATTAATGTCTTGAGAAAATTATTGTGGCATTACAAAATTAGTTATAAGAATAAAATCAACAAACCACATCAACATAAGATTTATTTGTAGAACTCCATTTAAAAAATCCACAAGAGAATGAGAAAAAATATCTATTATGTTGGCAACACAAGGGAAAACAACTGAAAGGGGAGGTGAATCAGTTGTCACTAAATTTCAAACTTATTAAACTTATTAATCCTTATTCTCAAATCTGATAAATATTAATGAAAGCATGAATCAACAACACATCATAAATACACATAACACCAAAATTTCTACGTGGAAACCCTATTAGGGGAAAAACCACGGTGGAGGTCAATCCACAAGATTATACCTTGCTAAAAGTATAGGAAGAATAAATGGGGAATGCACATGCATTCAAGCACACTTCCTAGAGCTCACTGCTCAATTACAAGGAAGACACCTTTGTCTTACAAAAAGTTGAATTACAACCATCACGTTTTGAGTTGAGAAAATAAGCATCTACTAATGCACGATTACAATTCAGTTAAGCACATGAACACTTCTTCACTCTTCTTCCTTTCCTTTGCCTTCAAATAGTTTGAACAATATTCTTTACACACAAAAAGCACACCTTGCACTTCAAGTTTGGAATAAAATTGCTCTTATATATAAAATGAAATTACATCACTACAAATTGACCACAAAGAAATAATAAAATGAATACAAATTATCCATTTAAAACAGATAATTTTCAATGTGAATCAACAAAGATTAGAAGCCCACAACATGGTAGAATGATCAAAATTTCCAACACAAAAATACTTCAATTAATTTCTCCTCAAAGATCCACAACACACTTCAACACCCTGTCAACCAAGAACATGAAAAATATGAACACACAAGAGAAAATATCCATCCACAAGCACAACAATCAATGCAGACGTGCAACAAAGATATAGAAAAATATAGAAGCATCCAAAAACATTATGAAACATCAGAGAAGCATCCACAACAACTGAACTAACTGGAATCACATAATCTTTATTCAGGAACACAAACTAAAGCAACATAAAAGATGTCAAAATGTAAATCTTCATAACTCGATCTTCACGTGGATCTATGAAACTCAACGTGGATAAACTAGATACATTCAACAACAAACCCTTTAGTCCACAACCTCTAATCAACAATGTATGGAACTCACCAACAGACAAAACATCACTTCACCACTGACAACCTGCAACTCATTTATTACAATTTACTCAATATCCTCGACATATACAACTTCAAATGCACTAATGCTAATAGTGTTGACATCAATGACAACCACATATCAGCAACACAACCACAACATCCAACATATTAATCATCAAGAATGAGATACATCCATCACACTAGTACTCTCTTTACTCTAATAGTAGTTTGGTAACATCTATAAATCTATTAAAATCTCATATCCTCAATATATAGGCACAAAGAGAGGACAAAACCATAAATGGATTACCAAAATAATGAAAAAAAAAACTATGTTATCATGCAAAAAAACCATGTCTACCTCAAAGAGAATCTTCAAAGAGCAGTAAATAGGTAAATGACTTCATATAGACATCACATGGGTGTACCCCTAGAATAATAAATGTAACTAAAATGTCATATTTTATTTCATAATTCACAATAGCTCATATAGCCAAGAATATTGCTTTATTTTATAGTGTTGAACTCATGCATGTCTCATTTTTCATACAAGATTCCCCACTCCTCAATTCTATCATCTATAATTTAGGAAGTATAATAAGGGAGCCCTAAGTCAACCATAGCCACCAGCATTGTACTCCACTTTCTTAATGAATACATATTGTTAGAGTAAACATGCATTAGCTAATAATTAATTAATATTTAATTGATTATTAGTCTAACTTATTCTCATGCACTTAAGCTAAACTTAAGAGTTTTTTATTAAGCTAACTAAGTGTTTTTCTATGTTAACTGAAGTGAGCTATTATTAGATCATTTTGTCTAATCGCATTTGATGTTGACACTTATCATAATCTAATCCCTTGCCATTTAGGGTTGGTCCTATATAGCACTCAACCGTCATTGTATTATCACTGGAGATTTACTCTCGAACTCTCAACCTTTGAGGACTTTTGTTTTCCTTGAAGATTCTTGAGGTTCTTCTATAGCTTTTTCTTGTTGAGGAATATTGCACATATTGTTTGCAGATCTCTTGTGTGGAAGGTTTCCTTGTTCGTTGTTTGATTCTATGGTTCACGTTTTTCTGAATTATAGTATGGTATCAGGGCCTCGATTCAATGAACCCCTTCTCGATTTATGAGATTTTTTTCTTCAACAAGGGTTACATGCTTTAGATTTGGAATCCCCTTTTCTTTTTTAAAAAAATTTGGAGGTGGGCATTTTTGGTGCATTTTGGTGTGAAAAGGATCTCACTGCTGGATTTAGAGCTGTCAAGAAAGTTAGATTTGGCTTTTTTTTGGCCTAATCTGGATTCCCGGGGTCAAATCTACAAGGGTTTAAAGAAATTGTTTTTTTTAGATCTAGAGGGTAGCTGTGGTTTTGGTACATTTTGGTGCAAAAAGGACCTCGTCGTTGGATTCAAGAGGTTGATTCCACAAATTTGACTTAAATTCTTCCCTCTTCAAAGAAAGTTAGAAGTTTAGGTAACAAGTTTTTTACATAATATATGGCCTCTCAGATACCCCCGTGGGTAATCTTAAAATTCAGAAAAATAAATAAAACAACATTTGATTTTAAAATTTCTTTCAATTTTCAAAATTTAATGTAGGTCTAAATTTTTAAATGAGGTGGTGTATTTAGTTTTGGGAAGATTTTACTTATGGTTGGGTGCCTTTATTTAGGGTACGTGCACATGCAAGCCTACGAGCCCCACCTTCTATACCCCAGCCGACTGACGGGTTTTACAAGGCCACCTGGAGGCCTTTCCAACCAACCGAAACTTCTCCCAGCGTTAGTTTTTTAGGTTTTTTTGGCTGACATCCTATGCTTTTTGGTGATTTCTTGACTTTTCATGATTTTTTCGGTTGTTTCCAAATTTTTGGGATGTTGTTTTTCCTACACGTTTTTCAGTGGTCTGAATATTTTTTCGTCTACCTAGAATTTTTTCGACGATTTTTCAAGGGGTCAGATTTTTTACTAACCCTAGGGAATATTTTGCAAAATATTCTTGCTAATGTCAAGATGAAATCATTCATACAAATGTTGACGTTAGCCGTACAGACTACACAATGGCCCCCTTTGACCCCTTTTTGGCCCTTAGGGAGTATATTTTTTCCTTTGGCCATAACTTGGATGTACAATATCGGATTTCAGCAAACAAGATATCACCAAAAATTTGATTTCGTCAACTTTCCAATGGTGTGGGTCTCTACTCAATCAAGTTTTTGCTATTGGTGCATTCTATGTAGCCTTTGAAGTTAGAGGTGTTGTTTTCAATCCTGAGCTCATAACTTTTGACCATTTTCTTCATTTTTCATAATTTTAACAACATTGGAGCCATTTTTCAAAGCTCTTCATATCCATCCATGCACTTTTTGTAGATTTATCTCCAGGTACATTTAATTCAGTTTTTTGTGTTTTTGTACTTTGGTGAATTACTTGGACGTCTTAGCTCCTAGAAATTTTTTTTTGCGTGGGATGACTTATTTTTTATTGTTCTATATACATTTCTAGTATTTTGTCCTATTTGGACATTGTAGACATCTTTTTTCATGCTCTTTCTCTTTTTTAGAAGCATTGAGATAAAGTGTCATTCTAGTGTATACTTTTTGGGAATTTCGCACATCCTATTGTGCCTATTGTATTCACAGTATGATATAAAGTGCCATGGGGGGTTGATGTTTTCCTTTGGTTTTCCATCACACCTTTTTCAAGTGAGTGTCCCTTCCATGATAGTAGTGAATCCTAATGATTCTTGCCTTGCCTCATGCATGTGTGCCTTAGTTTGCACACCCTTTTTATTTGCAAGTTGTTTCTCCTACGTGCACTTATTGGTTTCTCATAGTTTTAGTGTACATGTCATGGCTCTCCATTTTCAAAATTATGGGGGGGTTTCTACAATTGGTGCTAATGCTTCTTTGGTTTCGCATTGGAGTAATCTATGTATCTAGTTCTTGTTCCTATGGACTTTCAGATGTAGCATACATCAGTGATTGGTTACATGCATTTTAGTGAGATGGGTCATTTACCATATGGAAACTCTTGCATTCCTATTTCTAGAGGTTCTTCATTTTAACACCATATCAATCATCATTTGACAATAGTCTACAACTTCTTCGTGCTTCAACGATGTTCTACATGTTCTCTCTTTTTTGGGACATTGTTTTGGTTGGAGGATTATTAGTCCTTTACCTTGATTTGGAAGATTTTTCAGTCCTTCATTCACCTTTATCTCTTTTGGAGAGGATTTTTCTCCCACTTTTGTTTTCTCCTTTTCTCTAGTTTTATGAGATTCGAGCCTGTAGCCATGGGGTACATAAATCAAGCCTTGTTTATCGGTGACCCACTCTCATGCATTCTCTTTAGGGTTTTTCTACTCCTAAGTTCATCTTATAGGTGTTGGAGTAATGTAATGCATTAGCCATGTTAATTAACCTTTAAGGGGTGATCCTACAATAATGGGTTACACTTTCTGGCCAAACTTGACATTGAAATCAACATTTTTCACCAGATCTTCACTTTCTTACACTTATAGCAGCTAAACCATTAAGAATTTGAAGATGAAACAAAATAGTGATTTATGAGATTTTGTGTGTAGATTCTAGTTATATATATATAAAATAAAAAATAAATTGTGAATCCTTTTATGTAATTTTTAATAACTTATTTTTTCTACTAAACAACATTTATAAAAAGTAATGCTTACTGTGTAACACATAATTTTTTTTTATAGAAAGGATAAGATTCTAATTTTTAAAATACAAATTTGTCACACCAATATCTAGGGAATGAATATTTTTTCATAATTTTTTGTTGCATATTTTTTAAATTAATTTTCTAAGTCATAGTAATTATAATTTGGACAAAGGTGTATTGTGTAACACATAAATTTTTTTGTATGCATTTGAATTAACTTTTTTTTTGTTGGAATAAGGACATCAATACCTAGTGGACATGCAATTTTTATAATTTTTTCTATTCTCTCCTATTTTTTCATGTGAAATAAATATTATCCTGATGTTCAAATGAAAAACTACATCCGCTAAAATAAATATATAATAATCATTCAAATTATTTTACTCTTTAGTACCATATACCTCGGGAAGCCATATGACATACTTTTTACAAAACGAATTTTAATGAAATCTATTTGATCCCTAAAGCAGTAAAATCAAAAGTGGTTTCTTACTAGTACCTGATAGGTGGAGGAGACTTCATTATATGTATGATTTAAAACTCATCGGTGTGGTTCATTCATATTGATCTGCATGGGGTTTGATAAACCCCCTTTAATTAAAAAATAGATTTTTAAATTGAACTCCTTTCATATTTAAACCATTATATTTTCTAAAAAAATATGCGGATTTCAGGCAGTGCAATCAGGATGTCCTAAAACTGTGAATCCGCTTATTGTGGAAAACTTTAATTCGAATATTGGGCCCACCTTTTATTCACATGCACTTAAGCCAAAATCAGTGCTCCTCTTTATTAAGTTAAATCAAGGGTTTCTTCTTATGGCTAACTGAAGTGGGCTTATTTTTAGACTTACCAGTCCTCCTATGATGTCGACACTTATCTTGATCTAATTCCTTTACCATTTAGGGTTGCTCCTATATAGCACTCAACCCTCATTGTATAATATCATTGGAGATTTACTCTTGAACTCTCAACCTTTGAGGAATTTTATTTTCCTTGAAGATTATTGAGCTTCTTCTATATATTTTTCTTATTGAGTAATATTGCACATATTATTTGCAAATCTCTTGCATGGAAGGTTTCTTTATTCGTTGTTTGATCCTGTGGCTCATGTTTTTCACAATTCTAACACATATGACAACTAAATCCAAGATTCCTAGGTAATATTAGTTATAAATTATTTTCTAATTATACCCTAGGTATCCAAGCACACTTTTCAAGAGTTTTGGAGATACATGAATGATAAATATGACTATAAGGTAAATGATCTCTTAATCCTAACACTATGAAGGCTTCTAGTAAGTTTTGTATAATCTCCCTACTACATCTATTATTACAACCTCCATTTCTCTTCTCCTTGTAGGTATGTATGTTGTCCTGACTCTCCTTTCTATAATTTCAACCCTCCTATCCATAAATCTCATTCTAGGATACCCACCCTTACGATGTGTTTCTTAGAATTTTCCAATCTTCAACTAAGGAAAATAAGATCCTTCCCATAGCCATAGCCTACACTTTGGTACCATACTAATGAAATGACCCTATGGTAGTGTCCCAAGGTTTATCTCACTACCAAAAAATAGACTCACATCCAAGTAAATATAGAGGGGTGATCCCACAAAGCTAGTTTACAATTTCTGGGAGATTCTGATTTTTGTTGAAATCACATATTTTTAGAAAATATAATGATTTAAACCTTAAAATTTTCCATTTAAAACATTCCAATTGAAGAGGGTTTGATCAAACTACCTTAGATCAAACCCCCTTGGATAGAACCCCGCTAGTTTTAAACCATACCTGTATAATCTGAAGTCTCCTTTACACTCTATCAAAACATAAAACCACTTTGATTTAGTCTTTTGGGACTTAAATGAATTCATTTAATTTTTAATTTTTTAGGCATGTAGAACTCTTTATTATAAGCTTCCCAAAAAAGCGACATAATTTTTAAATAAATTTAATTTATTATTGTAGGATTTATTTTATTTCTTGTGAAGTAGGTTTTTCACCAAAATCAAGCTCTCTATTCTCATGATGGAAAAATAGGAAGATCGCCTCAAAAATTTTGGAAAAAATGATGCACCAACATTGAAGTCCTTTGATCCAAATAAATAAACAAATCAATACATACAAAAAAAAAAGCTTCTTCGTGCGGATACTAAATTTTACCTATTTCTGAATCTTTGTAATTGGTCGACTTTGAAAACCTTATTATGGAAAGCAAAATATTCAATAAGACACCTGCGAAACCAATCTTCGGAAGCACTTAGGATAATCATAGTTAAGGTAAAATCTGCAAACTCCAGCGTACAGAATTCCTATCCTCCGCTGGAAAAAGCTATGTGTTATGAGTGTCACCTGAAAATGGCGTTTAATTTAAAACCGCCAGTTTCTTTCAAGCAGATGAAAGAAGGGCCTTAATTCCAAATTTTTTTGAAAATATATCAGAATCTATACAAAATGCCTGCTAAATCACTAGTTTACATCATCTCTGGGACTTCATGGTTTACCGCTTATAGGTAAATCAAAGTGAAGATTTAGTTAGAAAAAATCAGTTTAGTGTCCAGTTTGGCAAAAAATTGTAAACCAATATTGTGGGATCACCTAGAGCTATTGTAAGTCAAAATCTAGTAACAAGTTTTACCATTCCAATTTCTATAATTATGCTTGTTAGTAGTTGTAAGTAGTAGCTCAATTTCTATAAGTAATAAGGATATTGCTATAGGTGGAACAAAGTTTTGAAGATAATCTTTCAATAATTGCAAGTAAATTACAAAATTATATGGGCACTCTTAGAAATGGTTGTAATTGAGTTGTACATCAATAGGTTCTCCTCAAGAACTTATCTATTTGTTAATACGTTATTTAGATGAATAGTTCTACCATTTACTAAAAAAAAGAAAAAAATCTTAACACGAAGGAAATAAGGACACATGTACACACAAGATATTGTAAAATACATAAAAGGTCCAACTCAATATTTAAATAAGTTATTTATAAATAAGCTAAAAATATTTAAATATTTTCATAGAGTTAGTTACAATAGTATAATGATGTATATGTTTACTCTCTTGTTGGGAATAAATTTAGTATTTTTACTCATCCTTTAAAACTTAGTTTCTATACTAAACCACCTCTAATCACAAATACTTCTATCATCATTTTGTGTTAGTTTCAACTAAAAATGTCATCCTCATTTTCTCCTAGTATACCATCATATAGGAATTCTCCTTGGCCCCTTTCAAAATATGCCTTTTGATATATTGTGTGAGGATCCAAAATCTATTTTTACTCATGTGCCCTTTTATTTTATCTTCTCATCCAACACCTACTTCTTCTCTCTTTACCTACATTGACCCAATCTATTTTTTACCTTTTCCTATCCATATCCACACTTTCAATTTTCTTGCTTTGTCATTTCATTTGATAATGCTACTCTCTTTCCTACATGCATACTAGTTGTAAAAGGACAAGGCTTGATATTTCAAACCTTCCCACCTAATGAAATTTTTTTTGAGTGCAAAGTTGAAACAACATAAAATGTAACCAAAAAACTGGCACCAAAGATAAAATAAATAAAATACACAATTATGACCAATGATCAAATTTATAGGCAATGCCCCTACATTAATTTGTCTTCATCAACTTAGTCAATATGTACTTTAGGTGCCTCATCTTCACTTGAATCTTCATGCACTTGTTGTTGTCAAGTTTTCTATATAACTTTCATCCTTTCTTGAATATCATCCATAAAATTTGTCAAATTTACCATTCTTGGGGGTTAATTTTTACCATCTCCTCTTCTAAGAGTAATATCTCTATTTAAAATTTTCTTTCCTCAACTCATGCAACAACTTCACTTAGTACACCTTCTACCCAAAAAGGAGGCTATTAGAAGATGCCTTCAATGTTTTCTACTCACTCACAAATTTGAAAAATAAAATACCCCAAAAGTTGAAAAATAGAATAAGCTTCACAAGTTGAAACCATGTTGTTTATTACCAAATGGTGCAATCATATTTAGGGGTCACAATGAAGGGATTCCTTAAACCCTAATAATTAATGCAATATAATTTAACATAAACAAGGGAAAATAATAAATGGTAAAAGCATGACTTATTTAATATGATCTTAAAATAAAAAGATTATATAATATACATTCCAAACAAGATAAAAACAATAAATGACACACACACAAGTCATGGACATAATGTATTCTCTCTAGCTTGGTCCTACATCAACTCAATCTTGACTCTACAACAACTCTAACTCTTTTAGTACCAATCAATTAGCCCCTTTGTCTACTTTCAAGCTCAACTCTACATGTAAGCACACATGATGTCATCTTCCACTAACCCCTATACACAACATGCAATTGGTTGCTTGGTTGTTATATTTAAAGACACACTTGTTTATTCATTTAAAATAATGCAAGAATGTGAAAGAGTATCTAAATCTAAGAGCTAAAAAGAGAATCTAATTTTGTATTGTCTTCTTGTGACATCATTCTATGAGTATTGCATGTTCACCTATTGTCTTAGTTCATTTTACTTATAGTCATAAAATTAGCTTGTATAGGGGTACAACCTAGCAAAAAATGAATCTCACAATTTAATTGATTCCTCAAAGATATTTTTACTATACCGGCCCTTATACCAATTTAGATATTAAGATCATTGAAATAAATGAATCATATTAATTCAAATTTAACAAATTAAATTTAAAAAATAATAATTCAAATTCTCACACACAAATCTAACTCTAAACAATATATAATCAAACTTATTCAACAATAAACAAAATTCAAAATTCAAACATTAACAAATATATTTCAAACGCCCAAATGAAAACATCAAAATTAAAAATAAATATCTGTTTTTAATTTATTTAATTTCCATTGTTTTATAAACATTAACTAAAACTTTGTAACTATAAGCACACACTTTTATTATTTATTT
>VDFB02102691.1:0-37635 GCA_007258455.2 Sequoia sempervirens | reverse complement strand
AAAACAAATATAATATATATTGCAAGTCACACTTGCCTCATTTAAGATTAGAATTTATTTATCATTTAATTTTTCTTTGAATTGAGGGAGAAAGAGAACTCCCGCCGCTACAGCATCAACACACGAAGCCTGAGTAGCTCCAGAAATACCCAAGACAGAATGATAACAGCCACCACAAGCTGTGAAACTCGCACTTTTCTAGGACACACTGAGGATGATGGCGTGGTGGTCCAGAATAATGAAAGGTATTGTTCACATCACTGTAGCAAATCACTATTCACCAATTTGTCTCCATATAGCAGTAATAAAATCTCAGACATAAATATAAATTTTATTATGAAACCCTCAGCAGAATTTTCAAGATCTTTGCTTCTCAGACAAGCAGATTTTGATGTGAATCCTCAAATTTGGCCGCTAAAAGTGACCTTTAAATTTGCAATGAAGTACCAGTAGAAACACTGGATGGATTCCTCAACAATCTCCAGCTAGGGTAGATAGTTTTACTACCGAAACTGGTGCCCTAGGGTCTTCAAACCCACAGACCAAAGAGGCTTCAGAAAATCTCTCCAAATGAGAATGAGAAAATAACATCAAGGATGAGAGAAATGAGCTCCTTCTTTATCCTTTTAAAGAACTCCTTGAACTTCTAGAAAGATCCAAGAAGAGTATTCAACAAGCTTTTAGAAGAATATTTTAATATTCCTTCATGTGACCCCTTGACCCCTTGATGTGACTCCTTGATGTGACCCCTTGATGTTTTATTTTTCACTTAAGTCACTTTTTTAAAAGTATTAATAAAGTGACTTTATTAATTTATCATTAAATTATGTCACTTTATAGCCTTTTAATATAATTATTTAATATTACCCTTTTAACTTTGCACTTTTTGCCTGGTAACATTAAATAATTAAAATAATGATTATTCCTTAAGCGGGCTGGAAAATGAGGACATTACACAGCTTGAGCTGTAAGAAATAAAAAATAGATCTTCACACACACTAGATGGAATCAAATCCATGCCGCCTAGTATAAGAGGCTTTGGATACCCTAGTAGATCACATGACATCCCATTGATTTATCCTCATCTATGTATAGATTGGTAAGTCACGACACCCCAAGATTATGGATGGTATGAGATAGGGTAATCATCCTAGCATCTATGAGGGTCCCCTACGTAGTTCTATGTCTAAAAGTGAAAATATTTGATACAGTTGATCAAATGGTTGCCCACTTGCCTTTACTATTTGGAAGGAGAAATGCTCAAGCATAAGTATTAAGAACAATGACAAATACTAAAATATATGTTTCAAGAGCTTGTTTCTAAAATACAATATAAAGCTATTGGAAACAACTGATTCAAGATTCTAAAATGGGGTTGAAAGGAAAGATAGGATATTACTTGGTAATTTTCAGTTGCAACTCAAATACTTCAACATCTTGTGTAAATGATTAGTTTCTTCTATTGATTGGTCCCCTTACAAGTCAAGCAAAGAAGGTGATGTTTTGGCACTAGAAAAGCTCATGTGATTCAACTCTTCACCAAAATCAAAATACTAGTTTCATTTGTTTGTCCCAGCACTATTTTCATGTTTGCTTTATACTAATTTGGCATGACTATAGAAATGATTTTCTTGGGCCAGCACACCCTTTCGGGTTCCACTTCAAGTTAAAGGTATTCCCTAAGTTAGCTTCTATTTCAACTTCACAACTATAAGAATAACCTGTTTTGGTTGAGCCTTAGGCTTTTTAGGGCCATAGAAGTGAATTTGACATATATACTAAAACCTAACTGCAAGAAAACTGATATGACAGTGCCTGTAAACTATAATTCCAAAAATTCACTTTGTTGTTAAAATCTTCACACTATCATTCCAAGCATTTACCTTGCACCATCTGCATGCTAATCAAATGTGTTTTCTTCATTTTTAAGTTTTAATTCTTATTATTGGGTTTCATGTAATCAATCAAATGTTTGTTTCAAAATGCAAGTTCATCCAATCTTATGCTCTTTTAGGAAGGAGGTATGCTCTTGCATACCTGCAAGCTGCAAGTACACCCATGAGATTTCTCATCCCTAAGACATTCATTCTAGGTTAAGGTTTCCACGGGACCATTCCCAATACATCCCAAGCACCTCTTGCCAAAAGGGGCATTGGCTCTTGTTATGATAAAAGTTATAATTATAATGTGCCCTTCTTCTACACAGTATTTTTGCTGAGAGGCAACAATTATACAACATAAAGTTCTAAGGTGAAGAGAAGTTGCTTTGTTTACAAACTATTGGTCCAAGTCCAACAATAAATAGGCTTAGATTGCATTTAGAAAAGGTACCGAAATACATGTGCATTACGTGGTAATAGAGAAGTATCTTATTAAAATCATGCCTTTCACTCCATTCTCTAACCCATGTCCATTTATATGTTCCTATGAATCGAACCTTCTATTTCAAAATTTTACTTCCTTAATAGTGACTTTACTAAAAGGTACAAAAAGTTAGTCCTCAAAGCCACACTTGTTCCTTTGTCCCTAGTGCTTTCTATTGACAGGAATAAACTGTCCAAAGTAGCAGTACAAATATGGTCAGGGTAGGACCTAGAATTATATTTCAAGTTGCCAACATTACATATGTGCATATAATAAAATGTAGAGAAAAGGATATTTAAGATGAAAGAACAAGAGTGAATCTTCTGGGTCGGTGACCTGTTTTTTTTCTGTAGCTTATACTGACCATTGAATAAATGTAATCCACCACTACAATTATTATACATAGATGTGTTGACACCGGGGAATCACTCTATACTTATAACCAACTGTAAGATAAATTGTAACAAACTGAAAAATGGTCTCTAAATAAAAGGAACAGGAGAATAATCACTTCCTTAGTGTGCTTTTGCCTTGATGTAAAAACATTGGGTGCTGTGATTTTATCAAAGTTCTTTACTTCGATGAGTGAAGGACTTTGATACCATGATTAAAATTAAAGAAAATGTGCATGAAAAAAAAGTCAATTAACATTCATCACAATTATTAAATTGCAAAAAACATATACTGTTTAGCTACTCTCACTCACAAGAGGAATTTCAGCAACTTGAAATCCAGTTGGAGATGTTAGTTTGCCATCTTCATCCAAGACACCAATAGAGTAAAGAACTTCAAGTGCCCTCACCATTGCCTCTGGTGGTGGAGAGGCAAGCCAATCGAAACCCATGATATTGTCTATGCCTAATGCCTTTAACTGCATATCATATGAGTAAGTCTTCAATTTGATAGTAATATGTAATAAGCTATCCAAATACTTAAGAATAATGCTCTCTAATGAAAATTGCACAAAAATTATTAACTATTTACTATTCCAAAAAGCAAGAGCACATTTTATATCACCTTGAAGAACTGATGGAAATTATCACCAAGATTATAAACAAATTAAACCTTTCAAACTTAAAGCTAGTATGCAAGGATCAAGACGATCAAAAGAAATGATTTAGCACCTTAATGGGTGTATTCTATAAACAAGAAAATTCAACCAATGTCACCACTAATCCACAAGCACAATTTTCTACAACAAAGGACTAAAAAATTACAATACTTTTTGAGTAATAATATTCCCATTACTTTTATGTCAAGATACCTAATAGTGTAAGGATGTCTAACAAGCATGGATTAAATGTTAGGTATGGATCTGAGATAGGTCTTCAGGCTCTGAGCAGACTTATAATAATGACTTCATCAAGAAGATGATTACCATCTGCATCAGTAAACATGTAATCAACCCACTCCAAATCAGTGTTTCTCTGAGTTTCCAAGACGGGGGGGTATGGGGATTAGGTTTAGGGAATAACAAATTTTTTCCCAAATTTTGGGGATAACAGGTGGCCGCTGCAGGGATGGCTATAAAAATAACTTAGACGAGTGAAATTTTAAAAAGTAAATCCAATGTCTACATTTGCAATGGCAGTTCTCTCCCTTTTAGGTTTTTATTGGTTTTTAGCATTTTATTCCGTAGAAAGTTATCTTTTTATTTTTATGCACCAAATGGAGCATGTTGTTTAGTCCTAAAACAAGGGGTTGTCCCTTCCAAGATAAGGCTGACCATAAGATCCTGCTGTTTGCAATAATCCCAACCTTCTGTACATTCAAACCATATGTATTTGTTGGTGCAACATGGCTGTTTAGATTCAATGAGATTGTCCATTTAGTTTCACTATCTTACATTTTATAAATCATCTGCTCCTTTCTCCATTTTCATTTGGAAGACCATCTCGACAACAAATGCAACTAGATCATCTACAGTAATACCATATTGTATTGACCATGCTAATCCATCTTCAATCCATCTTCGTGCACTTTTTTGTGGATAGGAGGGCAAACACTCTGACAGCGTAAAGATAGAAAGGATATGATTTTTTGAGATCTGATTTACAATTGTTGATTGCAGAATAAGAGTAATTACATATTTGTAACAATTGATGTCAACTTCATTTTATTGGGAGACACCTGATCCTGAAAAGTTTTGTTTTCTCATAGGTCTAAAATAAAATGAATTGGCAAAATAGCTAATAAAGAGCAAAATAGCTAATAAAGAGAAAATAGGCCAAGTGGACTTGTTAAGTTACCACGCTCTATAGTTCACCTTCCTAGTTACCATTCTTTTAAAGATTAAAAAAACCACTAGAAACATATTTAAAGTTATATGCTTGTAATTACAGGAACTAAAAAGTTTGATGGTCCTCAAAGCTCAATTTTTAAGCTTTACATAAAGTTCAGACTGGTATCCAGATACAGGCTAATTCACTTGATTTCTGTTGTAATATACATGACATTGGTTGTGCTTAATTTAACCTTCTAATCCGAAGCAGATAATAAAGGAATATTAAAGTATTGGTCACAAAATACCAATGAATGAGGAGTGCTTAATATCATTGCCTAGCCTGTCTAACTAATTGTGTATTTATGATAATGAAGTAAATAAGAACAATTTTTATTACCACATCAAAAAATCACTCTCAAATAAGAACATTTTTAATAACCATGTCAAAAAAATCACTCCTTTGAGAAAAGAAATCATGTTCAAGTTATAATTATTTATCTTCAGCATATCAGCAATTAAACCAGCTAGAATTTGTTTCACAACTTTTCAGAAGAGTATCTCGTTTAAGGTTTGCAAGCTAGCAACATTGATGTGGTTAGCTTCTTTATGTAAATTAATAAAGTGACCCTCATACTAAAGTTGAAACAAATCATTGATAGTTTACAAGTGAAATTTATTGAATTACATATGCAATCACACAAGGGTACAACCAAAAGCTCAAAATATAAATGATTATTAGTAAGCAATAGGTCTTTCCTGAATTACACAGCTGACAAGATTTGATCTTTGCATTTCTGGAATGCCATCTGTGGACATTTTCTTTATATAAAATTCTTCTGTGTATAACCTGATACACACAATCAAGCATGTAAGTAATCAAGATTTAAAAAAAGAAACAAAACCTTTACATACTTATGCCAGCACATCTTAGTCCATCTATGGAAAAAATGCTTTTCACAAATAAAATGACCAAATCTTATCGGCCTTGTACACCAAATTTTCAATTGATGAAAATAAAACAAGACACAAATTGTATTGATGAGAAAAAAGTAGATGGCAGGACTAAAAAATACATCAAGCACAAGAACAATGTATTAAAAATGTCACCTAGAAGATAGTATTCAGTAATATATGTGCATCAAAATGTTAAGATATTATCCCCTAATCAAGCATAATAATGACCATCAAAAAATTCTTTGTAGATGTTCCAATACTACAAGGAACACATATCCTAGTTAACATCAAAATGGAGCATATAAAGACAGTTCTTCCCTGCCACAATCAAGCTGTTGTGAATAAAAATAAATGGTCAGGAATAGTTTGAATGGCATAAATTTCTTTCTGCACTTTGGTCCATTTTGTTATAGATTTATTTTCTGTTCCTTAGCATTAAATATGTCCAAAGCACTAAGAAGTTGAAAGAACTACATAACCAAAATGAAAACAGCTTTATGTCACAGTAGATATTACACAGCAAGGAGAAGTGAAAAAAGAAAATTAAGTGATTTGATTTTACTGTTTGCATGTGCACATAAACTTAAATAATTCAAGCACCCAACTAGTGCAATGGGGTAAATTGCAAATATTATAGAAAATTCTAAGACTCTAAATGGAAAATTTTCAGTAACAGGTAAGTTTCAATGCAAAAGAAAATCAATCCAAAACATGCCTGTAACATTTTCCAGACCGAACTCTCCCAGCTCTTCCAGCTCTTTGCTGTGCAGAGGCCTTAGATATTGGTACCACAACTAAGCTTTCAATATCAGTTATCTGCAAATACAGGAAAATATAGTCATGACAAATCAAATTCACATTCAGATAGAAAATCTTATTGTAATGTCCCCTTTTGAGAAAACCCTAATTCTCGCCCTAGAAATACAAACTAATGCAGTTAGGGTCAATTAAATGCTTTAAGCCGGATAAATCTTGGTTTGGGTCCTGCAATCATGTTAGATAATATTGGAATACAATTCACATTATTAGACATTTATAATAAATGTTTATCTATTCATATCATGCAAACATCTAAGTAACGTAAACCACATAATATTTATAATTCGCATTGGGAGTTGGATCATAAGGGAAAGTGGATGAGAAGCATGATAGGTCCGCCCGAAGCTATCACACCAAGCCCAAAAGCGAATATACCATCCCCCTTGGCCCTCAAGAGGCGCACTTAGACATCCCACATGGGGTGGTCTACTTGGTGGACAACTTGTATCTGCATTCCCTACCCTTGCTACCTTATCCATTCCTCCTATGACTGAAACTTAATTTCATCTCAACCACCAATCCATGTGGAGGTTGGCGAGAAGGGCTTACCATAGGCGGCCCGTAGACACCCTCTCTTAAGCCCAAGAGCGAACATCACCCCCTTGGCTCCAAGTGGTGCACACATACATCCATCAAGCAGTGGCATACTTAGGAGGACATCTAGTATCTGCTCAACCTACTAGTATTTTCTTCCCTGCTCCTCCCATGGTTGTTTGATGAGAATAAAAGTATAAATAACAAAATATATACAATAATCATGATAGAGCATATCACAAGAATAATAAATGCATACAATAGTTATGATAGAGCATACCACAAGAATAATAAATATAAAAAACAGAATATATATATAATTGTATACAATAGTTATGATAGAACATGCCACAATCTGGCCACGTGCTGTTAATACTTGTGATGTTCTTTGCCTGAGTTTTGAACATGTTTCTAAGGATAAATCAAAAGATATCCTTTATTAGATGACTCCGTGATTTACTATTCAGAATATATAACTTTCTTCTTATTCCATCGATGCCCCTTTGTCTTGGATCGGTCTTCCTTTTATGGGCCGATCAGCCAAGAGTCTTACTTACCCTTTGACTAGGGATGTGTCCCTTACGCAATCATTGCCCTTTTGGAACTAATTCATAACTAGGATTATGTCGTGTGTTTTAGCAAACTGTAATTGTTGCATCCTTTGACATAGTCGCTATGTCTAGGAACCACTTCATGAATTGGTGCTTTTGTATGTAGTTTATATTTATTATTTGTTTATTTAGTCAACAGTTTTCATTACTATTTCCTTTGTGATTTCTTTATTATTATTATAGTAATTACTAAAATAATATTTGTTGTTTTATTATGATATTTATATCATAATTATCATACTATCTATGATAATCATGATTATGATAATTATAGTTAAATGGTAATTTATATTTATATCCATAATTATAATATTATCTTGATAATTATTGATCTGTAATTAGAGGTTTACAATTAACTTGCAAATTAACTTAAATTATAGTTAATCCCGATCCAATAGAATTGCGTGACTATGTTGTTTAACTGTTGAAATTACGGACTAAGTTCACTTTTACATAAATTAAGGAAATTGACTAATTACTATAATGTGTAATCAGAAATCAACATAAGGAATTAAAATTCAAAGAATGAAAGACAAGAGAGAGAAGAAGAATAAGATAGAAGAGAGAGGAACACGAACTTGATAATGGAGTTCGTCCAATCAGGACTACGTCTCCAGGTCCGCTTCTCAAGGTAGACCGCTTTATTAATATCACCAAGCAATGAAAATGCCTTGTTACAATATCCAAGCTCCACTTTCATAAGAATTTCTCACAGCATCTCTCTCCTTTACAATTTTTGGTGTAATAATCAACACCTTGTAATCTCTCTCTCAAAGAATTCAAATTATCCACCTTTCACAATAACTTCCCAATAATACAATTATTCTCTCCAAGAGAATTTTTCCACATTTCACAATAATTTCCAATGTCTCCGAAAGGCCAAACTCTTCCCCTTTTTATACATTTGATTTTGCCTAATATGGTTTAAAACCATATGATTCTCAAATTATCTCAATCTCCCATTTACAACAGTAAATCCCCTAAAAATAATACATCCATTAAAACAAATAGCCCTTATAATTTCGGGCTTTACAATATTCCCGTACAATATTATTTCAATTTTTTAAACTACTTTAAAATTATCCTAAAAACCCCTTAGGATATTCTCACAAATCTTAACATGTAAATAAGGATATGGATTATCTTTTAATAATCCATGTAAATAGGGATATGGATTTCAAGTCTTAAAAATAGGGATATGGATTATCTTTTAATAATCCATGTAAATAGGGATATGGATTTCAAGTCTTAAAAATAGGGATATGGATTATCTTTTAATAATCCATGTAAATAGGGATATGGATTTCAAGCCTTAGAAATAGGAATATGGATTATCTTTTAATAATCCCCTTAAAATTACGTTTAAATCCTTTAAGATTCAGGCTTTTATATTTTATGATATTTGCCTCTTTTAAAATCTTTATAGATTCAGGCTTCATGTTTCAAATATCTTTTATAGACCTTTTAAAATCTTAAAGCCCTTTTAAAATATTTATGCATTTTATTTTAAAGGGTTTGGCTCATATATTTCGAGCTTAATTTCTAATTTAAATAAGATAATTGCCCTCAACTACTTATGCCACGTCATCTTCTACCACATCATCTTCTACCATGTCAGCAACTGTACCCTTTGGTCAACTCCTTTTGTCTGCAAACTTTGACCAGCTCTATTTTGCTCATACGGACTCCGTTTGACATGATTCAAAAGGCGTCGGAACTGTATTGATGAGCACTACAACTTGGCATTGTCTTCACCCAATTTGGAGATGATCAATTTTTCAGCCTTGCATCAGCCCTTATTCGCCTATTTCACCGAAACTTTGACTAAGCATAACTTCTGCATACAGACTCCTTTTGAGCCCGTTCAAGTTGCGTCAAGATCGTGTCAGTGAGTTCTTTCCGATGATGTTAATTTAGTTGAATTTTGAGACTGTGAAATTTTTAGGTTTTCTAGATCCACCTAGATCATTCCTCCCCATTGAGAAGATTTTGGACCACCAAAAGTTTATTTTTACATAGAATTTGAGCTAGGGCATTGTCGCCCCACTTTCTTAGTACCATCTGTCCACCCTGCTGGAATTCTGAACATTTGACCCATCACAAATAGGATGAAAAATGAGATAGCATTGTTGATACAATCAACTACATATTCATCAATATTCACTGTCACATCCATCATCCACATAGAACTAACTAGTAGAATAACAAGCAACAGTACTGAATAAATTGATCTGAAGGAAAAAGTATCAATGTGCTAGATCTCCTAAACAAGAACATTGTTAGAAAATGAATCGTTCAAACCCTCTTTTACCACCTTTGGCTGAAGGCTTAACTCTGCTTGCGACTGATCCTCACACTGTGTTGTCTGTGACACCCTATCATCTTCATGCTTAGTATCACTACTTGTTACAGACATGAGAGTTAAAGCATTGCTTGCATTTACAATCATCTTCATATGCCCTGTGTTTACAATAGATCTATCATTCTTCATGCGATGAGCTTTTACAATATATTCAATTCCATCCTTAAACAAATGATACTTGTTATGTTCCCTATAGAAAATGGCTTTTCTATCATACAAGTAAGGACTACCTAGAACCATCCCACAAATGTCAAGCGGAATTACATCTAACTCTACCTCATCTACAAACTTGGATGTGATTGCAAATCAGAGTTTACATTGCTTTGACACAAGTAGCCAAGCATTATCATGCACTCAACCCAATGGATATGGCTTAGGATAAGGAGTTGTTTTTAATCCCAATTTCTTAACTTGTTCAAAGATTATATTCACTTGTGATCCACTATCTATGAGCGTATCAATCTTACTTTGTTTTGCAATAGCCCTTGTATGAAACAATTCATTCCTCTTACTTTCAACAAGTACTTCATTACACTTTATAGAAGAAGCATGGGAACTAGTACTGACAACAAGAATGTTACCTTTTATACCCACAACTGTGATCTTGGTTTCATCATCAAAATCTGATCCGAGATCATGCACGATAGTTGTGGTCTTTTGCTTACCCTTTCAATCCTTGAACCATTTCGGTTTCTGATCAGGATGCAATTTCCAGCACTTTGCATCTTTGTGCTCTTTCTTCTTGCAGTGTGAGCAATAAGGCTTATCCTCCTCTTTCTTTACAGTAGCTATCCACTGCATTTTCTCCTTCCCTTTCTTGCTCCCTTTGTGTTTATTGGAATCCATTAAGAGACCATCATGGCTATTCCTCGAGCTTGTTTCCAAATGAATGACTTGCACACTAACTTCATCAAGGTTAGTTGGATTAAACATAAGTATTGTATGCCTCAACTTTTCATGTAATCCACCTATATACTTTAACAAAGTTTCTTGTGTATATAATGGAATGCCCAAAATTAAAGCTCTTTTCCTAAACTCCTATGTATAATCCTGTACAATTTGTCCTTTCTCTTGCTTTAATGATTGCCAATTCATTACTGCTTTTTGCATATGACCTAATGGATAGAACTGTTTCTTTAATGCAGCTATAAACTCAAACCAAGAAGAAATAATTTTACCATATCGGCTTAGATCTTCCTGAGTTCTGCTCTCCCACCAGATTAAGGCTGTGCCTCCTAGGCAAAGAGTGGCTAATTGGATTTTTTGAGAATCCTCAGTAAACTTCCAAATTCTACAATAAACTTCAATTTGTTTTATCCAATTATCAAGTTTTTCTGCATCTAGTTCTCCATAATAAGTTGGCAATTCAAATTTAACATCAAGCTTTAACAAAGGTGTATTAGCTTCAAACTATACAAGTTGTTTCTTCTTTGAAAAAGAAGTAGAAAAAGAAGATGAAGAAGACGGGGATGGAGGTTCGGGAGGGTCACTACCACCTCCTACTCCTTTACCTTTATCATCTTTTGAAGTGGATTCACCTTCATTCTTCTTTCTGTTCTTGAGTTCCTTTTTCTTTTGTCGCTCTTGTCTCTCTTGGAACAAAACTTCCACCATAGCCTTCATTTCGAGAAATGCAATCTGGAAAGCTTTCTCATCAAGCTCCGTAGGACTTTCTTTAGCTACCATTTCTAATCGTGGAAAAGACCTTCGTTTTCCATTCTCAGGATTGAACTTTGTAAGTGCACCTTCTCCTTGCTTCAATTTCAATTTGGTTAACATTCACTTTTGCAATTTCCTGTTAAGAAGCTGTGATACCAATTTGATCTGTAATTAGAGGTTTACAATTAACTTGCAAATGAACTTAAATTACAGTTAATCCCGATCCAACAGAATTGCGTGATTATGTTGTTTAACTGTTGAAATTATGAACTAAGTTCACTTTTACATAAAATAAGGAAATTGACTAATTACTATAATGTGTAATTAGAAATCAACATAAAGAATTAAAATTGAAAGAATGAAAGAAAGGAGAGAGAAGAAGAATAAAATGTGTTGTACCCCAAAATTAAAATTTTTATTACACTTAAACATTTTAAATGAATGAGTAAAAGTCTTGTCAAATCTATCAAAAAGGTCAAAATTTGGGTGTGCATGTCTTGCATGAGGGGTCAAAACTCAAAATTTCCAAAATCTGACAATCTGGGTCTGCTCATAGCGACCTAATCTACAAAACCCAGATCTCAGTTTTTCATCCCTACTTTTTAGGAAAACTGCTATTTTTAGAAATTTTTTAAAATAGTAGATTTTTCTAAGTTTCTTTCGAAATGGATACTGGCAAAATTTTCTAAAAATAGAAAGAAAGTTTGTCCGCCAGGGTCCAAATTGATTTTGATTGGTTCAAAATACTTCCATATCAGACTAGTGCAATCAGAATCTCAAAATGATCAATTTTGCCCTAGTGGGTATATTCTGCTTTTTTAGAAGCATTTTAGGAGCTTTGAAGTCATCAATGGAGGTCAGTCAGCTACCAGGCGCCAAATTCAACACGCAAGCAATGAACAAGAAGATGAGTTGAAGAACATGCATGAAGAACGAAGAAGGAAGTTGAAATCTACAGGAATTTGACTAAGTCTGCTTGACATGGGCACCCCAAGAGGAGATAGGAACCCATCTTTTTAGGGCATCAAATGATGAAATTAGCGTTTGAGCTCCCACGCAAAGTTGTTCACATTCTTCCCAGCTTCACAATGAGTCCGGCTGCATAATCATCAGATCATCCATTCGTTTGGAATTCGAGATCAAACGGAGGAGTTTCAACTAGAATGCAGAATGAAAATCGTGAAAATATCAGAAAATTTTCTAAGTCTGAGAACTTTCAGTGCCCCAGGTGCCCAAGGGCGCCCAGCTTTTTAAGGGGCTTAATTCAACAGTTAAGGTTTGCAGGTGGGATCAATCTCTTCAGGATTTTGTCAGTTTCGCAACGGATATCTTCGTCAGAGCGTCTAATTGTCAATCTCCGGCAAATCTAGATCGAAGGTGATGGTATAAGATGAAGATTCAAAGTTTGAAGATGAAACCCGATGAAAATATTCTAAGTTTGGAGCAAATGGGTGCCCCTGAAGGAGATAGGCGCCCAAGTTTTTGAGTGTTCAAATAGATGAATTTGCCAATGAAGCCTCCAACGTGACTTCTTCATATTTGAATAGGCTTTCCAACGAGACCATCAGCTTGCCAATCCGGGTTGGCAATCGTCAGATGTCGAAGGCTGAAAAGATGAAGAAACAAGAACCAAAAATCAAAAGTCAAAAGCAAAGAAGAAAATATTGGAAAATATTCTAACTCTGGTGAAGTTGGGCGCCTCAACTAGCCAGGGGCGCCCAAGCTTTTGATGCCTTAGATTCAACTTTCAGGAGATGCAGCTCCCAGAAGACCCCTCTCGGAATCTTCTCAGCTTCGCAACAAGCACAACCATCAGTCAATCCGACGCCCGGATCACCAAACCAAGCAAGATCATCTGTAGAAAAAGAATTGATGAAGAAACAAAAAGTTTCTAAGTCTGATGAGAAAGGGTGCCCAATGTTTTGAAGCTCTAAGTGATAAAATTTACAAATTGCAGTGTCTAAGATCACTTCGTTGGTTCCAGTTAAGCTATCCAGCGAAGCAGACAGCTAGTCAATCGGATCAGCATAGCTCCCAGAATCAAGATTTCATTAGAAGATCAAAGGGAAATGAAGAAAAGGAAAATCATGTAAAAATGGCTAACACTATGAAAGTTTAGAGCCCCTGGAGGAAATAGGCTCCCATGAATTTGAAGGTCAAAACTAAGTTTTTAGCCAGAAGTGCCTCCAGGGTGATCTCAAAATCAGTCAGGCTTCGCGATGAATCATCCAGCTCATTCATCGGATCAATCTAAAAGCTGGAGATCAGGGTCAAAGCGGGGGGTCAAAATTGAGGAAAATTGAAAAAACTCGAAAAATGGCTAAGTCTGGAGGGAGTTGGTGCCTCTAGCCAAGAAGGGCGCCCAAGTTTACTTGCCTTAGTCAAAATTTCAAAAGTTTCAAAATTTCAAGAAGAAGAGAATGTCTAAGTTCATTGAACAGGCTAATTTTAGGGTTTTGAGGATTAAAGCAAAATAAAGCAAAGTTATTTCAAACCCTAAGTCTATTTCATACATCTCTTCCATACAATTTTCATCATTGTTGCAGGTGGCGTCCAAAGGAGAAAAGTGGAGCAGCAAATTTGAAGTTTTATTTCAAGATTCAAGAGCTCAAGGTTGCTGATTTTCAAGAATAATTTTCAGACCAGCAACATAAGACCTTGCTTTTTCATACTTTTTTCATTCAGAACATCAAATTTTTGAAGGAGAAGGTCAAGGGTTTCAATTTTCAGCCATCTGCGTTTCTTCATCTCATTCTTCTGAAGAATTTTTGAGGAAATTTATCAAGTTGTAGCAGCTGTTTTTTCCTTGCATGTCAGTGAAATCATCAAAGTTTTCAATTTTTGGTCATCTGGGTCCTCTCAAAACAGTCTTCTAAAGAAAACCTAGATCTCAGTTTTTTTTCAAGAAAATTTCAGATCTTAGGGTTTGCTGCTTTTTCAATCAGCCTTCAATATTTTTCACATCTGATCAACTGGGTTCATTCCAAACGTGCTTCTGAACAAAACCCAAGTGTCATCTTTTTCGGTGAAAAATTGAAGAAATTAGGGTTTGCTGCTTTTTAAGTCTAAATTCAAAATTTTCAAAAACGGACGATCTGGGTTGTCTTGCAACAAAATTCTGAGCAAAACCCATATCTCAGAAAAGTTTCCAAAAATTCGTCCGTTTGAAGAAGAAAACCAACAAGCTAAATTTAAAAAATTGTGCAAAACTTGTCTGAATATAGTCGAGTTTATAGTCATTCTTCAAGGTTTTCAATATGCAGTACTCTCCCATGGGATTCAGAACTAGGCCAGTATTGTATCTCACAGCCACAAGCCGAATAATGTTGAGAAGTGCTTTTCAAATGCCACCGTGGACATAAATCTTCATCATCTCAGCTAAAAGCGTGAAAAGGTGTGATATGAGAAAAAGGGAAGGTATCGGAAAAGAGTTGTGCAATACTCTTCTGTTGCAAATCAAGAAAAGTGTTAGAAGCATAAAGTTGCAAAGCCGCCAAGTTATCAATTAGTGAGTCATCTTTTGGGGCAGCAATATTTTTCAAGAACAAAATTCATAAAGCAGCTGAAGAAGTGAAAGATTCTCTATGTTTGATCGCAAAAGGAAAGGAGATCTTGGAGAATCGGAATATTGCCATAGATAGTATCAACGCACCTCATCAAGCGGCAATTTCTAGCTTTTGGTGGATTTGGTTTCCCGAAATACCCGTAGATGAGTTATATCAGGACAACGAAGATCTCCAAAGATGAATTAAAATAACTTTCTTCTAGAAGTTTTCTTTCCACTTTCTTTCTATTCTCAGAACAATTCTTATCTATTCTTTGAAGAAGAGAAAGAAGATAAAATGTAATAGTTGGCATTTCCTACTTTTCCTGCTTTCTTAGGTGGTTAGATGTTATCTTCTTTTAGTTTTAGAAATAAAGTTTGCTTGCTGAGCAAGCCCTAGTTGTAAAAGCAAGGAGATTTTAAGGTTCCCTACTCCTCTGCTTGCCTATAAATAAGAGTCTTTGCTCATTAGTTTTCTTTAACGGTTATTGTGATAGCAAATTGTGAGCCTGTAATGCAACAAGTTGTTATTCGGTGTTAGTTCACTTTGTGTAAGAGCAAATTGCATGCCTCTTTAGCTGCAAGTATTGTTCAGTGCATGTATTTTGTGTTTAGTGTAAATCTTTTGTTCCAGAGATTTGAGAAATAAAGTCTTGAGCCTATTTTTCCCTGATATAATGTCTTAGATTTCCGTTATTTGTGTTATGCTTATATGATCTTTAATTTCAACTTGCATTGAAAGTAAGTAGATGTGTGTTGGAAGGAGAGTTTATCTAAGCATTTTGTCAAAGAATCAAACCTTGTCCATTTCTAATTTCTCTTGCTCTACGTTTACTTGAGAAATTAGAAATGTCTTTAGCATAGGTTAGTCGTAGTTGAAGTTCTAAATCAGAAAATCTCAGCTACGACGCTTGAGTTTTATAAAACTTGTGCTCTTAGCTGATCAAAAAGATAGGCAACTTAGTTTTAGTTTACTTTCTTGAACACCATCAGCAAGAGGGAGCTTCCCCTCCTAATTTGAAGAGCAGTTTATCTGTGCATAGTTGTCCGTTTCAAATACACATTCCAGAGGTGCGAATTTAAACACCAACAGTTTTCTGGCACCCACCGTGGGGCACGAGGCATAAAACAACAAAGGAAGCTTAGGCTTTATGTCACGGGTATGACTCTCTGGCGTCCTACTGCTCCAGTTCAACAGCCTGATCTTACACCTCCAGTTATCCAACCGAATTTCCAGATAATTGGAGAGAAAGTAGACATCATCAGCAGCCTAAGGAGTTTCATCTTTGAGAAGGAGATCCCTGCTCAGCGGAGAAAAGCTGCTACTATTCTAGACAAAGAGGAAGAGAAGGCCAATATTGCAGCTGGAAGGCCTGTCTTGCCACCACCCGCGTGGGTCTAGACAATCCTGGCTTACATAGTATATACAAGGAGGAGAACAAGATCAAATCCTCTCTTCCAAGGAGAAGCTGACTTAACAAATCCTTTCCTTCCTCAGACACCACCTACAGAAGTTGGAGAGCCGTCCAACTCAGTTCCTAAGTTCAACACCGTACCTGAGAATGAACAAGAAGAACCTGTTGTTCAACCTGAAGCGATGGGAGATAACAACAACGACAACCACAATCACAATCGGAGAAAAGGACCCCCGCTGCCTTGGGGCGATTGAATCGGACCTTTAGCCTTGGCAACAAATCATGAATTGCCTAAGGGGTCAAGAAAGCACTTTCCACGGTTCTAAGGTGATGGTATTTAACATCCTGATGATCATCTTTTTGCCTTTTCAACTACTTGCGTTGTTTTGCATGTAGCTCACGAAGATATTGTTGTACATCTCTTTGTTGAGACACTTATGGGAGTTGTTGCCGAATGGTTCAATCACCCGAAGTCAGGTTGCATAACCAACTGGGATACCATGACTAAGAAGTTTCTGGCAAGATTCAAGCCAGCTGAAGATAGCCACTAGTTATTTGCCCAACTCTCAAATTCAAAGAAGGAGGACAACGAACCAATGAGGGAGTTCGTGGCAAGGTTTAATAGCCTAGTCACTCGTCTTTCATATACACTCAATCCCTCGCCTGAGATCCTATTGAGCAGTATTGTCAACGCTCTTCCATCAAAGATAGCCTTTTTCTTGAAATCAGCTAATGAGAAAGAACTGGAGACTGCACAAGGTGCCATAGAAATTGAAGACAACATGATCACTTCGGGAAAGATCAAAGGAGATGCCATCAAGCCTTTGGTTCAGAGTTTTGTTGATCCACTACTTCAAAGAGTTGCCAATGAAGTGACTATTCTCAAGAGGCAATTGCCACTCTAGCCTACGCCTCTTGCTCAAGTTGCACCACCACCTGCCCTGCCTGCACCGCAACCGTACCAAGCATAGCAGCCTTATCAACCTCAACAGCCATACCAGCCGAGAAGAAATAACTTTCAGCCTTACAACAATTATAGGCCACGAGGGCCAGCTCCACCAAGGCAACCGGCTGACAATACACAAAATGTTGTGTTTTGCTCTTTCCACAATTCCACTGAACATACTGGCGCCACTTGCCCCGAAAACGTCAGAATGAATGAGATAATGGGATATGCCGAAACTGCACCCGCACCAAGTTTCGTACCTACTCCAAGTTCAAATGTTGTCTTACCACAATCGGACAACTTTGATGGCGACTCCACAACGGGCTACCTTGAAAGTGAACCCGATTTTGAAAAACAAGATGATTTCCGTCAGTACTCTCTCGTAGTAAATCTTGATAATCACACAACTCCTGTGTTCACAAGAGCTCAACACCTTAAGGCACAGAAAGAAGAAGAAGAAGAGAGATTGAAGGTACAAAAAGATAAAGAAAAAGGAAAAGAAGTAGCTTCTACTTCTAATATCAAGCCTTCTCAAGAGAACGTGAAAGCAGTTGCTCAAGACTCATCTTCAACAAATTTTGATATTGTAGATGCCTTGATGAAGAACAAAGTGCAGATTTCTCAGCTAGAATATCTTCAAGATCATCCAGAGCAAGTCGACCGACTTCTTAAGTTTGTGAAGAAGGGACCTGTCAACCAACCTACATTGCTCAAATCATCTGTTCCAGCGGAAGACAAACCTAAGCCCTTCTATATTTCTTTGTAAATAGGGGGTTACAAGTTGAGCAATTGTATCATCGACTCCGGAGCCTCGGACAACGTCATGCCTCTACAAGTGATGAACGCTCTAGGACTTTCGTGCACCAAGACAAAAGACAAATGTTACTCACTGGAGTCCAAGTCGGTGCCATTAGTTGGACAATTGAAGGATGCTCAAGTAAGGTTGGCGGCCTACCCAGAGAAGAAAATTATGATGACCATCCTGGTGACTGACATTCCAGCTAGCTACGGGATGCTATTAAGCAAAAGCTTTTGCAAGGACCTCGGTGGAGAGATTCAAATGGATTGGTCTTCTGCAAACATTCCATTGAAGAATGGTACTTTCAAGCTGGAACCAGAGCCCAAGTCTCAATTTGCGGTCGTGAAGTCTCAAGATCCTCAAGCTCAAGTTTTGTATCAAGAGACGGGTCTTGGTACTTATGCCATGCTATCAGAGATACCTGAAGAAAGTCAAGAGGTCGCGTGTACCGCAGACGAATCAGCAGATGATCCTAAGTTATGGACTATGTAGTTTGATGGCAGTTGTTCTACTGCTGGTTCGGGAGCGGGAGTGGTGATAATTTCTCCTGAAGGACAGTTATATCCATTTGCATATTGCTTGCCATTTCAATGTACTAACAACACAACAGAATATGAGCCTTCTACTAGGTCTTAGAAATGCAAAGGACATGGGTATTAAACATCTGATAGTTGAAGGTGATGCGGAGCTAGTTGTGAAGCAACTAAGAGATCAATTCCAAGTGAAAGCAGATCATCTCCAACATTACAGAAATAGGGTGTGGAATGCAATAGATTGGTTCAAAGCATTTGATATCAAGTACATTCCACGTCTAGATAACAGCAAAGCAGATGCCCTCGTGGTATCAGCTTCACTTTTCATGCCACATTCTGACTTTGCATTCGCCATTGAACTAATATGCAGGCCAGCTATTCCTAACAAATGTGATAATTGGCAAGTTTTTGATGACGATGACCACATTAAGGAGTTTCTTGTTATGGGAGACAATTTCAAGGAATTGTTCTTTGAGGGCAATTCATTTACTCATAGAGAATCAATAACAGAAGCCTCTGATGTGCCAAAGATTGTTGAAGACAAAGAAAGTTCAGAAGAACCAAATACAAGCATCATCCAGTTGAAAGGAAATAAAATTCCCAAGGGCTTGGTTTCCTTGGAGAATATTTTTGACAGGCACGACAGGTACATACAAGATCAAAGGAACTCAAGGGAAAGAACCTCTACTGAATATCAACAAGTGAATATCGGCACAGATGACAAGCCTCGTCTTGTTAATCTAGGTATGTGTTACACTGCAGAGGAAAGTGAGAGGTTCATCTCTTTGTTCAAGCAATACCGAGATGTCTTCGCCTGGTCATATGAAGATTTGGAATTTTTTACACCAAGAGAATTGTCTCATACAATTCCTCTTAAACCTGAAGCGAAGCCCTTCAGGCAAAACCAAAGACACTACAATCTGCGGATTCAAAATACCATCTACGTGGAGATCCAGAAGATGGTGGATGCGAAGATCATCTTTCCAATTCATCACTCCACCTGGGTGTCTAATATAGTTCCTGTACGAAAGTAGAATGGAGAAATCAGAATTTGTGTAGATTTCAAGAGCTTGAATCAATCCTCTCTCAAAGATAATTATCCTCTGCCGATCATGGAGAACACCTTGTACACGGTTACCGGTTCAGAGATGCTATCCTTATTGGATGGTTTTTCTGGTTACAATCAGATTGCAATAGTTGAGGAAGATTAGTACAAGACGGCGTTCACAACCACATGGGGTACATTTGCATATGAAAGAATGCCCTTCGACCTCATCAACGCTGGTGCTACATGTTGATGTCTTTTTCGTGACCGCACCAACGCAGAATAAAGTCGCCAACGGCTACCCTATCCTCTCTTGATCAAAGTATTCCGCACGCTAAGATTGCAAGAAAGTTCGTGCGTTCAACTCCAAGGTTCTTTCAGTGCGAATAGGCTTAGTTGGCTCAATGTGATTTGTTGGTATTTCAAGGGGACTTACGGAATTGTTCAACAGCGGAGAAAGGAATTCAAATGCTCGAAAGGTTTCATCTATGAAGCACGGGTTTCCTATTCTAACCAGAAAGTACTGAATTTAAAATGCAGGGTTTAGAGAGCTCTAATCTACTCTAAGGCGTGGACATGGCGATCAATTCTCACAAGCTTCAACCAGGCTCTGCTTTGCCTCGCTTCAGACAGCCTCCACAGAACCGGTGCAATCTTCAAAGGAGTAGCTCAAGGTGATCAGATCAAAACTTAGCATGAAAATACCATCATAACGACGCATATAAACATACAAATCATGATCGAAGTTAAGTACACGCTATTCCAGTTGACCACACAAGGTGCATTCACCATCAACGAACACACTAGTGATATGGATAGATGAAGTTTGCTCAAATTGAAAACCACATTCCACAATTACTATCTACTGCTTGCATGAAATGAAACTTATTCTACTCTAACTCACTACTCAAATCAGAAGGACAAAGAAACCTTGCTAGCTACTCACAACAAAAGACGAAATTCATCATCAATCAAAATTCTTTTTATTGGGAGAGTGTTCACAACAATTTCTTACAAAGTTTTAAGGAAAAACTTTCCTTCTTTTTCAACTACTCTATCAATCTATACTAAGCTACTTCTAATTTGTCTCTCTATTCTAACTTCTACTCTAATTCTACTACGGTACAAATGAGGGGGACTCCCCCTTTTATAGATGGCCAAGTCCAACGGACGGCTCAGATTACAATCGGCTGGATGGCCCAGATTGTGCCACCTCAGCCCTAAACAAGATTCACCCTAAAAACCGCCACCAAGAGAAGTGGGGTAATAAATGAGCCATTAATGGCCATCATCCTTCTAGAAGATTCCAGCTTTGAAACACGTTCACACTGTTCTTGATCTTCTTCTTGACGTTGTTCTTCAACTTTGCTCGAGCTTCCATTCTTTTCTCCATCTTGAGTGTTGAAAACATTTCTTCTCTGTCACTAAGTCTCAACACTTAGCCATTTTCTTGCAACTTTTCTTCCTTCGAAGTTGAAATGTCATCTTGGATTACTTTCTTCATTACTTCAAGTCGTCACCGCTTGGTCTCCACGTTCCTCCTGCCAAAACAAGCAAGGAGAAGAGCATCAAAATACTTCAATATAAACTTAACTTACTTACCAGGATTTTCACGCTCTAACTTCCAAGCGTTCATCGTCTTCACTAGCAAACTTTGCGTTCAATCCTTCATGCCTTAGCCAAATTTCATCATCCTCAAGGACGTATCATCTTTCGAAAGTGTTAACTTCAACCGCATCTTCCTCACTTTTTCGGCTGACATTTCATCCAACTCTGGCTCGAGCAAAATGTTTTCATTAGGAACTTGATCAAAAATCATCTAGGTGATCATTTTCAAATTCATCCGCCAAGGCATTTTTAACATATTTTATCCCTTGCCTTAGAAAAATTTTAAATTTTCCCTTAGGAAAATTCATTGTTCAGGCGCCGATCAAATTTTCCATCTTAAACGCCTTGGCGAAGTGCAGAGGACCTTGAAATCCACTCCTTGTCGAACATCTTCAATACCCAGAAGAGAATTCTCTTCAGAACTTGTCGAATCCATGGGTATACAATGAACGGGTTCATTTAATTTTTCTTGAATTTCGAACCTTAGAAAATAATCTTCTTATCAAATTTAATCTAGTTCTCCATCCTTGGGCATATTTCTACCCCTGAGGCTTCAATTTGTGATTCCTAGAAATTTTTCAAGGCCCCTCCTCAAGTTTGGGCGCATATCCTCCTGTGAGCTTCCATTTTCAATGCCTTCACTAAATTTCTTGCCTCATCTTCAGCATCTCAAGGTGCATTTGGCCTATGAACTTCAAATTTCAAGTGCTTAGAGAATTTCCACCAACCTTCAGCTTTTAAAGGCGTTCTTCACTCGCTGGACTTAAAAATTTATCAATTTCAGTGAATTTTATGCTCTTTGCCTGATTTAGGGCAACTCGATCATGCTAACCCTAATTTGTTATTTTTAGGAAGTTTGTCAACTTTGCACTTCAAGCTAATTTCAAGCTCCAAAAAGGCTGGATTTTGCTTTGTTCTGAACCTCGGGATGTGTTTGTGCTACTGATGCCTGGTACCAGCCTGTACCTGCTATTTTTAGCAACTTACTAAAAATAGCAATTGCTCGGAATGTCTTCAAATTTCACATGCCGAATGCCAGAAATGTGGTGATCGTGACTGGACGTTGCTTCTGTATGATTGTCGTGTTTTACCCTTGAATTTAGGGAACCCTAATTCCCTGCACTAGCCTGCTAAAAATAGTAGGTGTCTGATTTTCCGTTCTTTGCAACTCCGTTTGATCTAAAATTCGTGCCATAGGGTCTTCATCACTTGCTTGACCTGTACCTGTTGATGCTTTGCGCTGACCTGCTATTTATAGCATGTTTCTAGAGGTGGCTTGCTATTTATAGTAACTGCTTGCTTCTGAGACTTCCACAACTCCGTTTGACTTGAAATTCGAATGACACGCTCCTCACCACGTGACCTACCTGTTGACACTAGCGCCTGTTGCTGACTTTCTATTTTTAGCCTGTTTCTGAAATGACTTACTATAAATAGTAAGTGCTCCATTTGCCTTCAAATTTTATCAGCAGATAGCTTGAGAGATGTTGATCGCGGTGGTATACATCGGTTTTCGAAAATTCTAACTTTTTACGCCTCTTTTTGGGTCCCAAAGCTGGAAACCCTAATTGGTCTTGCATGCGTATCAAATGACCTCCGTTTGTCCTCGTTTCTGTGGCATTGCGATTAGTTCGTGATTCTGAATTGCTAGGAGGCGACCGTCGGAATGTATCTGCTAAAAATAGTAAGTTCTTGAATAAGTGATCATCTACGTTTGCATGTCACATCACTGCGAAGCTTTCGAAAAACCCATAAAGAATCATCCGACATGCAAAGAAAACCCTGACATGCAAACCCTAAAAATAGTCTCCGAAGGCTGAGAACTGGAAATTGTCGTCTTGTTTTGCATGTCATATCGCTGCGAAGGTCTCAGAAAACCCAGAAGGAATCCTCAGACATGCATTGAAAAACTCTTCATTTAAACCCTGAAATTTGCCAAGGAAGCTGAATTGCTAAAAATAGTAAGTTGTTCGTTTCAGCTCAAATTTTGTAGGTGAACAGCTTGATGTGTTTTGAATGCAGTGTGACTGTTAAAACTTCGAAATAGTAAGTTGCCAGAATCTAATGAAATTTCAGTGGAAACCTGCTGGAAGCATACTAACAACAATGTTAGTCTCAAATTTCAAGTTATTCACTTCATTTGACTTCAAGTTGGCTGGAAAATTCAAAACCCTAATTTTTCAGACTTGGCCAAAAGTTCAATTCAAGCTCAAAGATGGGCACATCCCCAGAAAGACAGACGGCAAAAAAGAGAGACAACAACAAAACGACCGAAAAGCAAAGCCAAAATTAGGGGGTCCCCATTTGCAATGGTGCGATGTGTGAAAAAGGTCACAACATTAGCGCCAACCTGAATAAATGTTCCTGAACATTTCAAGGACAAAACCCATTCCATACTCAGAACCTTTGGATAATTCCTTCCAACCCAACAATTGACTAGGGGATATACTTAAAAGGGAAGAAAAATCCTAAATTGGATCAAGGCACCTCATCTTTTGATTACAAGTGTGTGCATATGCGTTTATTCCTAGCTCAAAAGACCATTGAAGCTCCTAGAATCCGTCATAGCGAGTTACATAAATATCTTAACTTCAAAAGCATCCGGGACATTGCCTCGCTGCCAGTCAGGCGTCCATAGCCCCGACGAGGTTGTCGCTACAATTCTCACGAATATTGCTCCACTGTCGATCGGGCGTCCATAGCCCCGGTGGAGTTACTCGTATGTTCCCAAAACCAATATTTCATAATATTTCATTTTTCATTTTCTCATTTCTTGTTTTTAGGTATTTCTTTTAAGCACATTTTCTTTTCCTCTTTTGATTTCTCCGTCAATTCCTCAATTGGATGGCAGGCAATGAAGCCTCCAATGGGTTTGAGAATTGTAGTGGCACTGAAGCAAGACATAAGATTTTCACCCGCCAAGACTTCTCCTAAGAAACCTCAATGACTTAGAGCAATTAATCATGTGTGTGAAATATAGCAATCGCGAGAATTGGTGTCAAGACACAATAGATGATTCCCTTCCGAGTCAAGTACAGATCCTGATCAAAAGATAAAACTTGAAAGAATAACCTTGGATCCTAAAACACTTCATGAATGACTGTCCAAGAAATGGACTAACATTGTGTCAACATTGTACTGGAGTGTGGCGGAAACAACACAACACCCCCTTCACAAATGGGATCCCCTTTATTGAAAGCGGACTAAACTACGAAAGCAAGACAATTAATCTAAACAAAAAACAAAGACTTTAAGCGAACAACAATCAAAAGACCTAAGTATATACAACTCCTAGCATGATTTCTCAGGATGTTCAACAGCGACAAAACAACGGTGATGGTGCGGAGCCTAGCAAATTTGTCCTTGAACTTAGAAAAGTAATCTTTCACAATACATATCTCAAACTCAAGCAAAACTTCAGGAAAGATTAGCAATTGAGGCAACTCATCCGGACCATGATCAATCCATAAACAAGTGGTCTTTCCTAAATCTCCATAATCAAAATGACATTCTTCGTAGCCAATAGTAGGGAAAGATATAACCTGGTGGTCTTCATTTGCTGGCCTGTATTCTTGCCTGTTGTCCATTGCTTCGTCAAGAGGTCGAAGTTGATGGTGAACAAAACCTCTTGCGTTCAAAACATGGAGATGATCCAAACTAGGAGGAGTGGGGCGGGAAATCGATTCAAGGGGGCATTTGGAAATTTGGGTCCTTTCATGCGCTGGATCCTTTTGAATCCCTAACAATGGATCAAGCCCCAACCTGAATTGTTCTTCATTTTCTATCTCTTTATGGGGCAGTGTTTCGTTTGTTTCAATTTCATCAAGCAATTCTTCCATGATTGTGAATAATGGATCAAGTGTTGATGCAAAATGCATTTCATATTCTGCCTCCATCCTGATAGCCGATTGATCATCAAACACATCATCTTTCCTTAAGCTGCTTACCATTTCTTCCATCTTGTTCATGCATAACTGAACCTTTTCATCAAGGAGCCTTCCTTCTTGAAGTGTACTAGAATCACTTCCCTCTTCACGTTCTCCTCCTCGAGTGAATGAACATTGAAAATTTCTCCGGCCATCTGTACTTTGAGCTAAGTCCTCCGTTCCTGATTCTTGATGATCTTCAATAACTCGCAATCTTGTACATTCATTCACCTTCGTATGCTGACAGTTGCCTTGGATGGTTCCTCTTGCTTGGATATATTCCATTGCTTCCTTGATCTTTACTCCAATAGCCTCTTGTTCTAGCGTGATGTAGGAACCATCTTCATTTGCTTGCTCCATAAGCTCAATCACATCCTCCTATTGCGACTTATTCTCCTTGTTGTTGGATGATGTTGAGGTACATTCTTCATTTGGTGCTAAAAATGTTTGTGTGACATATTCAATCCATCCTTTGTCTTTGAAGAATCCATATGGTAGTACTGGTAATCCGAGGCGACATCTCGCGAAGTTGATGGCTTCTTCACATGTTGTGCAAGTGAACTCTGGATGAGGTGCGTTATGAATTCGACACCAACGGGTGAGCAACACACCTTTCAAACAAACATTGCCTAGTTCCAACTGACTTTGGATCGTAAGTATGAATCTTGTGAAAGCTTCATCCACAACTTCTGGAATGCTATAATCATTAGGTTCCACATCTAATATCCCTGGCTTGGGGACATCCCAAAAGAAAATTTTCCCTTGGAGAACAAGGTCTATCCTTGAGAGGAATGCTAGGCAACTAATTTCTTCGTGCTGGGAGGTCTCATGAATTCGACATCTTCCTGGTAAAGCAAACTTAGACAAATTCCTGGGGTGCAACTGTGCATCCAATCTTTCTTGAATCTGAGCAATATCCACAAGACCGTCTTGAGGGCAACAAAAGTGCCCATCCATTGAGAAATCTCTTTTTTTATTTTCTATTTATTTTATTTTTTTGAATTTTTCAACTTTTCACTTTTTTTGAATTTTTTGACATAAGAGAGATCTAACATATCTCTGATTTGACACTTCAAAGCTCATGCTGGTTTCTTCCAGCTTCTGGAACAGTTCAATGCTCGCCCTCCTTCTAGCGCCAATTCTGTTGAGCGCGTGGAGGAGGGTAAAAGAGTCTCTAAGATTGCCTCCTCAGATAATAAAATTTGATAGAATCTGGAGTTCAACTACTCTGTTCTTCGCGTTCAGCCCTCCTTCTAGCGCCAATTCTGTTGATGTGTTTTTCGTGACCGCACCGACGCAGAATAAAGTTGCCAATGGCTACCCTATCCTCTCTTGATCAAAGTATTCCGCACGCTAAGATTGCAAGAAAGTTTCTGCGTTCAACTCCAAGGTTCTTTCAGTGCGAATAGGCTCAGTTGGCTCGATGTGATTTGGTGGTATTTCAAGGGGACTTACGGAATTGTTCAACAGCGGAGAAAGGAATTCAAATGCTCGAAAGGTTTCATCTATGAAGCACGGGTTTCCTATTCTAACCAGAAAGTACTGAATTTAAAATGCAGGGTTTAGAGAGCTCTAATCTACTCTAAGGCGTGGACATGGCGATCAATTCTCACAAGCTTCAACCAGGCTCTGCTTTGCCTCGCTTCGGACAGCCTCCACAGAACCGGTGCAATCTTCAAAGGAGTAGCTCAAGGTGTTCAAATCAAAACTTAGCTTGAAAATACCATCACAACGACGCATATAAACATACAAATCATGATCGAAGTTAAGTAAATGATATTCCAGTTGACCACACAAGGCACATTCACCATCAGCGAACACACTAGCAGTATGGATAGACGAAGTTTGCTCAAATTGAAGACCACATTCCACAATTACTATCTACTACTTGCATGAAATGAAACTTATTCTACTTTAAGTCACTACTCAAATCAGAAGGACGAAGAAACCTTGCTAGCTACTCACAACAAAAGACGAAATTCATCATCAATGAAAATTCTTTTTATTGGGAGAGTGTTCACAACAATTTCTTACAAAGTTTTAAGGAAAAATTTTCCTTCTTCTTCAACTACTCTATCAATCTATACTAAGCTACTTCTAATTTGTCTCCTATTCTGCTTCTACTCTAATTCTACTGGGGGTACAAATGGGGGACTCCCCTTTTATAGATGGCCAAGTCCAACGGACGGACTCAGATTCAATCGGCTGGATGGCCCAGATTGTGCCACCTCAGCCCTAAACAAGATTCACCCTAAAAACCGCCACCAAGAGGAGTGGGGTAATAAATGAGCCATTAATGGCCATCATCCTTCTAGAAGATTCCAGCTTTGAAACGCGTTCACACTATTCTTGATCTTCTTCTTGACGTTGTTCTTCAACTTTGCTCGAGCTTCCATTCTTTTCTCCATCTTGAGTGTTGAAAACATTTCTTCTCTGTCACTAAGTCTCAACACTTAGCCATTTTCTTGCAACTTTTCTTCCTTCGAAGTTGAAATGTCATCTTGGATTACTTTCTTCATTACTTCAAGTCATCACCGCTTGGTCTCCACCTTCCTCCTGCCAAAACAAGCAAGGAGAAGAGCATCAGAATACTTCAATATAAACTTAACTTACTTACCAGGATTTTCACGCTCTAACTTCCAAGCGTTCATCGTCTTCACTAGCCAACTTTGCGTTCAATCCTTCATGCCTTAGCCAAATTTCATCATCCTCAAGGACGTATCATCTTTCGAAAGTGTTAACTTCAACCGCATCTTCCTCACTTTTCCGGCTGACATTTCATCCAACTCTGGCTCGAGCAAAATGTTTTCATTAGGAACTTGATCAAAAATCATCTAGGTGATCATTTTCAAATTCATCCGCCAAGGCATTTTTAACACATTTTATCCCTTGCCTTAGAAAAATTTTAAATTTTCCCTTAGGAAAATTCATTGTTCAGGCGCTGATCAAATTTTCCATCTTAAATGCCTTGGCAAAGTGCAGAGGACCTTGAAATCCACTCCTTCTCGAAGATCTTCAATACCCAGAAGAGAATTCTCTTCAGAACTTGTAGAATCCATGGGTATACAACGAACGGGTTCATTTAATTTTTCTTGAATTTCGAACCTTAGAAAATAATCTTCTTATCAAATTTAATCTAGTTCTCCATCCTTGGGCATATTTCTACCCCTGAGGCTTCAATTTGTGATTCCTAGAAATTTTTCAAGGCCCCTCCTCAAGTTTGGGCGCATATCCTCCTGTAAGCTTCCATTTTCAATGCCTTCACTAAATTTCTTGCCTCGTCTTCAGCATCTCAAGGTGCATTTGGCCTGTGAACTTCAAATTTCAAGTGCTTAGAGAATTTCAACCAACCTTCAGCTTTTAAAGGCGTTCTTCACTGGCTGGACTTGAAAATTTATCAATTTCAGTGAATTTTATGCTCTTTGCCTGATTTAGGGCAACTCGATCATGCTAACCCTAATTTGTTATTTTTAGAAAGTTTGTCAACTTTGCACTTCAAGCTAATTTCAAGCTCCAAAAAGGCTGGATTTTGCTTTGTTCTGAACCTCGGGATGTGTTTGTGCTACTGATGCCTGGTACCAACCTGTACCTGCTATTTTTAGCAACTTACTAAAAATAGCAATTGCTCGGAATGTCTTCAAATTTCACATGTTGAATGCCAGAAATGTGGTGATCGTGACTGGACGTTGCTTCTGTATGATTGTCGTGTTTTACCCTTGAATTTAGGGAACCCTAATTCCCTGCACTAGCCTGCTAAAAATAGTAAGTGTCTGATTTTCCATTCTCTGCAACTCTGTTTGATTTGAAATTCGCGCCATAGGGTCTTCATCACTTGCTTGACCTGTACCTGTTGATGCTTTGCGCTGACCTGCTATTTATAGCATGTTTCTAGAGGTGGCTTGCTATTTATAGTAACTGCTTGCTTCTGAGACTTCCACAACTCCGTTTGACTTGAAATTCGAATGACACGCTCCTCACCACGTGACCTACCTGTTGACACTAGCGCCTGTTGCTGACTTTCTATTTTTAGCCTGTTTCTGAAATGACTTACTATAAATAGTAAGTGCTCCGTTTGCCTTCAAATTTTATCAGCAGATAGCTTGAGAGATGCTGATCGCGGTGGTATACATCGGTTTTCGAAAATTCTAACTTTTTACGCCTCTTTTTGGGTCCCAAAGCTGGAAACCCTAATTGGTCTTGCATACGTATCAAATGACCTCAGTTTGTCCTCGTTTTTGTGGCATTTCGATCAGTTCGTGATTTTGAAGTGCTAGGAGGCGGCCGTCGGAATGTATCTGCTAAAAATAGTAAGTTCTTGAATAAGTGATCATCTGCGTTTGCATGTCACATCACTGCGAAGCTCTCGAAAAACCCATAAAGAATCATCTGACATGCAAAGAAAACCCTGACATGCAAACCCTAAAAATAGCCTCCGAAGGCTGAGAAACTGGAAATTGTCGTCCTGTTTTGCATGTCATATCGCTGCGAAGGTCTCAGAAAACCCAGAAGGAATCCTCAGACATGCATTGAAAAACTCTTCATTTAAACCCTGAAATTTGCCCCGGAAGCTGAATTGCTAAAAATAGGAAGCTGAATTGCTAAAAATAGTAAGTTGTTCGTTTCAGCTCAAATTTTGTAGGTGAACAGCTTGATGTGTTCTGAATGCAGTGTGACTGTTAAAACTTCGAGAAATGCTGGGAGAACACCCCAAATTGTACACTTACTAAAAATAGTAAGTTGCCAGAATCTAATGAAATTTCAGTGGAAACCTGCTGGAAGCATACTAACAACAATGTTAGTCTCAAATTTCAAGTTATTCACTTCATTTGACTTCAAGTTGGCTGGAAAATTCAAAACCCTAATTTTTCAGACTTGGCCAAAAGTTCAATTCAAGCTCAAAGATGGGCACATCCCCAGAAAGACAAACGGCAAAAAAGAGAGACAACAACAAAACGACCTAAAAGCAAAGCCAAAATTAGGGGGTCCCCATTTGCAATGGTGCGATGTGTGAAAAAGGTCACAACACTACATTTCAAAGAGCCGTGGATTTGGCATTTGGAGACTTGAGGAATAAAGTAATTGTTGTCTATCTAGACGACCTCACTGTTTTTTCGAAGACACGAGGAGATCATTTTTCACATCTAGGGAAAGTCTTCGAGAGATGCAGATACCACAGAATATCACTGAATCCCAAAAAGTCCATCTTTGCGGTGACAGAGGGAAGGTTGCTTGGCCACATCGTCTCCAAAGAGGGAACTCGAATTGACCGTAGTCGAGTTGAAGCTATTAGAAGTTTGTCTCTTCCGACAAGCAGAATAGGCGTACACTCTTTCTTTGGTAAAGTGAATTTCATACGAAGGTTTGTACGAGATTTTTCTGAGTTGACAAAAGAAATATCTGCTATGATCAAAAAGAAGATTGTTTTCAAGTAGACGGAAGAAGGAAAGAAGGCATTTTTAGCAATAAAAGAAGCCATCAGCTGAGCTCCAGTGCTAGTCCATCCAGATTTTGAAAAGGATTTTATCCTCTATTGCTATGCGTCAGAGCATACTCTATCTGCCATTCTGACACAGAAGTTAAATGAAGAAACTGAGTCTCCAATAGCTTTCATGAGCGCCAGTTTCAAGGACAGCGAGTCACGATACTCTCAGATTGAAAAGAATGCATGTGCAGTGGTTCGAGCTATAAAGAATTTTAGGTTTTACATCTTGAATTCTAACACCATTGTATATGTCATAGATCCAGCAATTAAAAGTGTGCTAACTCAGCAGGAGATGGGCTCAAGGAGAGGAAACTGGGTCACGAAGGTGCAAGAGTAGGACTTGGAGATCAAGCCGACCAAACTCGTCCGCAGGAGAGGTCTTTGTCAACTGATAGCAGAGGACGTTGACAAGAAGCTTCAAGCCAAAGGTATACCTGAGATTGAACATGAAGAAAAAGATCTTCCAATGGTCCTACTAATTGAATCTTCAGAGGAATGGTTTATTGAGATATGGTATTACCTGACTTATGGTGATTGTCCAAGTCATTTGAACAAGCAACAAAAAAGAACGCTAAAGCTAAAAGCACAAAATTATGTAATTATCAACAATGTCCTGTACAAATGAGGACTCAACAGAACCTTTTTGTTGTGTGTCACGAATGATCAACAATGGCGCTTGCTGGAAGCTTTTCACAATCAAGCATGTGGTGGCCACTTTTCCTCAAAGGTAACAGCTTTCAAGATTCTAAGAGCACAATTCTTTTGGCCGACCATGTTCCGCGATGCATATGAGTGGGTGCACAAATGTTAGTTGTGTCAGCAATTTGTTGGCAAAACAAAGTTGGCAGCAGCCGCTCTCAAGCCATTTGTTATAGATGCTCCATTTTAGCAATGGGGTTTAGATTTTATTGGTCCAATCAACCCACTTTCCAACAAGGGGCATATTTATGTCCTCACAGCCACTGATTATTTCCCTAAATGGGTTGAGGCCATTCCCACCAAGCGGGCTACGTCCGAGGTTGTGTGTGACTTCTTGAAGGAAAACATTGTTACGCGCTTCGGAGTTCCTTGCAAAATTGTGACAGACAATGCAACATGTTTCACATCCGAGGAGCTACTAGAGTTATGTTTTGATCACGGCATCACTCTATCTCATTCATCAGATTATTACCCCCAAGGTAATGGACAAGCTGAATTGTCGAACAAGAACATTGTCACAATCATCTGCAAGTTAGTTGATTCCAGTCAACAAACTTGGCATAAGAAACTCTATGATATTCTCTGGGCCGATAGGATTACTCCAAAGAGAGCTATTGGTACCTCACCCTTCATCCTCATGTACGGTACAGAGGCAACAATACCTATCACACTGGAGTTGTCTGCCTTGCAGCTAGTGACTGCAGTAGAAGACAGAGAGTTCACAGATCCTATTCAAAAGCGCATCTTGTACCTGACAAAGCTTCAAGAAGAAAGGGTGGAGGTGGTAGATAGAATCACTCAACACTAGGAGCGAGTGAAGAAGATTTTTGACAAGAAAGCTCACCAACGAGATTTCGAGTTTCGAGATTAAGTCCTCCTGTGGGATAAGAGACACGAGCCCAAGGGAATGCACGGAAAATTTAATTCCTTGTGTGTCATGTCCCCTTCTCAGTGACATCTCTCGGAGTACAGGATTGGCCTATCACACGACCCTCGTAGGCCGATAGACTGGATAGAGGGTCACTTCGGAGCTTGGCTCAGCTTCAGTTGGCAAAGTTTGATCAGTAGGCTTTCGTTTGGGCTCGATCGGAGACTTCTTGCAGAGTTGCTATTTTTAGCATTCCTGGCAGGCAGCGTGGGACCCCTGCTATTTTTAGCAGTATGGCTTTGACAGTGTTTAGAATCACTTCAGTGTTCGTCAGCTTCAGACGGAACAGTCATCGGAGGAGGAACGAGAGAAATATTAATATTTAATTGTATTAATTAAATATTAATTATTTAATCATTATAATATAAAGTTATAATATTAAATTATAACTTAAGTGATTCTTCTTGAGGGGTGCGCCATCATCAGAAGGGGTCATTTTGGCAATTAAATTATGATTAAATATTTTGGCTGAGACTATGGAAGAATTAAAAGAATTAAAAGTCAAATATTTATTAAAACCCTATTATTGAGGAAATCGCACTTTTGAGCATATTAGTGCATTTGCCTTGGGTTTTGTGCCATTATGTGATTATTGATTTTGAGAAACTGATCAACTTGATCTAAGCAAGAGACTTTAGGGTTTCAAATTCGAATTCCTTGGGGAACGAGCCATCTCCATCGGAAGCAATTCAGAGGGTGTGAAATACCACTTGATTTATTGCCAGCAGAGGTTTTCTCACTCAGAGGAAATCATTGATCTTCAGAGGATATTTGTCTACAGAGTTTCAGAGTAGTTTTGCATTCAGAAGACCTTCAATCATTTAGGCGCACCTTTCAGAAAGATCTGGAGAAACTTGAAGGGCCGTACAAACTTAATATTTGCTGCTGACAGCCGTACTGTCCTTTACCAGGGCCGTACCATTCTTCTAGAGGCGTATTTATCAAGGAGAGCAAATCGCCTTATATCTCTGACCTCTGTCTTCAGCAGTTGAGGCGCCTAGGAGTCTGGACCTGTCTGCAATCATAAAACCAAGGGAGAAGGATATAATTAATGCAGCCGTACCAGATCTGTACTTTTCCAAACTGCTGCAAAAATACCAGGTTTTTACAATAAAAATCATTCTTTAATTATTGCATGTCAGTAGATCATTTTTGTAATCGTCCCAGAAGAACAAATAATAGATTGGCATTTGTACTGGCATCAAATATTCCTGTTATCAGAGTAGAAGTATTTTATTTGAATTTATCATTTATTTTTCAAGCAAAATCGCATTCTTTCATTTCATGCAAAAAACCCAAAAATTGCAAAAAAAACCAAAAACGTCAGAAAAGACACAGAAAACTGTCAGATTCGGAGAATAGGGGAAACTAGGGTTTTTACAGTGGTATCAGAGCTAAATCCTGCCATCCTGAGGGTTTAGCCATCATATGCAGCTAGAGGAGTTTGATACATACAGGTACTATACTCGCAGACGTGCCTTGATTGAAAGGCAACGCAGTTTGAGCAGGCAGCCAGAAAACATGGCTGACAGGAATGACAGGGCTGAGAGAATAGATATACCGGGGACAGAGATTCCACAAAATAATAGAGATCAGGACGATGCAGAGGTCTTGCATGCACTCAGAGATCTTCATGCAGGACAACGGCGTTCCGATGATGTATTACAGCAGGTGGCAGTGGCACTGCAGAGATTGGGTACTTCGAGGAGACCGTCACCACATCGTGACGATGACAGGAGTGATGCAGGGTCACGGAGAGCTCCTAGGACAGTGTCACGGACAGCAGATAGGCCTACTAGACCTACTTTCACGAGACAGGAGCCCGATGAGGCTATAGCAGGTGAGGAGCACGAGGATTTGTTTGCTGATAATCTTATGGCAGCAAACGAGGAGTGGGAGTTGGTACCTCCTGCAGTTAGAGAACGGATCACTTTTGACCGTTTCATTACACAGAGGCGAGAACACAACAGAGCTCGACAGGATAGGAGACCTCGACAGCAGAATAACGACCTAAAACATGCAACCAACAGGCTTAACCTAGCAATGTTCGATGGTAGTGGCAAGGTGACAGCCCAGGCATGGATTAGCAAGTTAGATACATTCCTCACCTTACGTCCGATGGCTGAGAGAGATGCCATCCGATATGCGACACTGCATCTGGAGGGGGTTGCTTATGATTGGTGGCACCACGGCATGGTGACGCTACAGCACGACAGGATCACTTCATACCAGGAGTTCGTAGACAGATTGGTTGAGAGGTTTGATAGGAAGGATTCGGAAACCTACTTCAGAGACTTGGCACAGTTGAGGCAGAGTGGCAGTCTAGAGACTTATATCGGTGACTTTCAGAGGCTATCCATCATGGTTCCGAACATATCAGAGAGGCGATTGGTAGTACTCTTCATGGAGGGCTTGACAGAGCCATTACGAGGCTGGATCAAAGCCTTTGATCCTCCGTCATTACAGGAGGCAATGAAGAAAGCACGGAACATGGAGTTAGCAGCCCCGTCGAGTAGATTCAACTCCAGAGGTTCTTCATCATTCAGGGATAACAAGGGCTTTAACAAAAATAAGGATAAATCTGATTTTAACAAAGAAAAATCAGACTTTAAAAACGATTCAAAAGGTAAATCAGCATTCCCACCTTTGGATCGTGAGGCCCTAAATGACCTACGCAGGAAGAAGCTTTGCTTCTACTGCAAAGGACCATACGACGCCAGTCACGATTGTCCTCTAAGACCTAAGGGCAAGGCAAATCGTGTGATGTGGGCGTACTATGAGGACTCCGAATCAGAAAATTCCGAACAGCAAGAGCATTCCGATGATTCAGAGTCAGAGGCTCCAGAGCCTAGAGCAGAGACAGAGCCCGAGCTTCAGATACAGGAGGCCCGTCTATCTAGCATCCAACAGGAGGGTTCTTTCCGGATTCGTGGTGTGTTAGCAGGACAAAGGGTCATTACCCTATTGGATACAGGAGCCACGCATAATTTCATAGATGCTAGATTCGTTGAGAAACGTGGACTCATCACTGAAGAGTTCGAGGGCATCAGAGTCAAAGTGGCAGATGGATACACTTTGAGATGCGAACGCATGATAAAGGACCTCCCTTTACGCTTGAACAATTATGAGTTCAAGGCAGATTATTACGTTGTTAATATGGGGGACATTGATTTGGTCTTGAGAATGAAGTGGTTACATTCATTGGAGGAGGTCACACTTCGTCTCAAGGACATGGAGATCCGTTTTGAGGTCGACGGGAAGACTCACATACTTAAAGCAATTCGACAAATGACTCAAAATACCGATGGAGCTGCCTTGCTGCCACATGGTAGAGTGGGCTGCCGAAAGGCTTAGCACCTATAATAGAGGGACAGCAAAAGACAGAGTATCATCCAGACATTCAGAAGTTGAGAATTAGGCATGACAAGGTGTTCAGTGATATTCCGCCAGGTAGACCTCCAGACAGGGGCATAGAGCACATCATTGAGCTCGAGGAGGGTGCGAAACCCGTTATGATAACTCCTTACAGGCATCCTAAAAGATTAAAGGATGAGATCGAGAAGACAATAAAGGAGTTACTTGCTATGGGTCACATTCGACCAAGCAAATCACCGTTCGCTTCTTCTGTTGTATTGGTGAAGAAGGATGGAACGTTACGTATGTGCATTGATTACAGGGTCCTGAATAAGAGGACAATCAAGAACCGATACCCGATACCGAGGATTGATGAGCTTATTGATGAGCTCCATGGGGCATGTTACTTCACTAAAATTGATTTACGGTCGGGTTATCATCAGATCAGAGTCCGTGAACAGGACATAGAGAAGACAGCCTTCAGATGTCATTGTGGGCACTTTGAGTTCAGAGGTGATGCCATTTGGCTCACTAACGCCACCACCTTCGCCTACTTATGAACAGGGTTTTTCATGCATTGCTGAGGAGGTTTGTGTTGGTCTTTTTCGATGACATCCTGATATACAGTAGGACTTGGCAGGAGCACTTAGCTCATTTGGAGACAGTGTTGAGTATCTTGGAGAGGGAGTCCTTGTATGCCAAGGAATCCAAGTGTGACTTGGGAATGACCAAATTGCTTTATCTAGGTCATATTATCAGTGCAGATGGAGTGCGCATGGATTTTGAAAAGATCCGCGCCATTATTGATTGGCCCACACCCAGCAAAACCCTAATGCTTGAGAGGGTTTCTGCTTATGTGGGATTCTACCGCAGATACATGAATGGTTATTCACGACATGCAGCCTCGATGACAGATTTAATGAAGAAGGGGGCATTTGTTTGGACTTCTGAGGCACAGGAGTGTTTTATGAAGTTCAAGGAGTTGATGACCACATGCCCAGTGTTAGCACTTCCAGATTTTACGAAGCCTTTTGAGCTTCAATGTGATGCATCAGGTGAGGGCATTGGTGCGGTGCTTATGCAGGACAAGCACCCAATTGTGTATGAGAGCCGCAAGCTCAGAGGACTCGAGAGACTGTATAGCATATATGATAAGGAGATGCTCGCGATTATGCATGCTTTAGCAAAATTTAGACAATACCTTGTTGGCAGCAAATTTTGCATTAAGACTGATCATAACAGTCTGAGACCCTTCTTGGGGCAGCGAGATCTCAATGACAGACAGCAGAAGTGGGTCAGTAAGTTGCAGGCTTATGACTTTGATATCTCATATATCAAAGGCACACAGAACGTAGTGGCTGATGCACTTTCTCGTCGACCACATTTGAGCACTATGGTTCATATCTCGGAGGATTGGAGGCATATGATAGTGGCAGAGTATGCCAAGGATAGTTGGGCCTCCAGCATTGTTGAGGGATCAGCAGTTGATACCAGGTATACGCTTGTAAATGACTTGATCATTTACAAGAACAGGATATTTTTGGTCCCAGGTTCTGAGGTGAAGAACATCGTTATGCGGGCCTTTCATGACATGCCTACAGCAGGACATCCCGGATACTTCAAGACCTACAGGCAGATACGGGAGAGGTTTACTTGGAAAGGGCTCAAGAGAGATGTTCTTCAATACGTGCGTGAGTGCCTTGTTTGTCAGCAGAACAAGCAGGAGAACACGTACCCGGCAGGTTTACTACAGCCACTTCCGATTCCTGACAGGAAGTGGGAATGCCTGTCAATGGACTTTATCACGGGCTTGCCTAAAGCCCAAGGGC
>VDFB02102690.1:0-18009 GCA_007258455.2 Sequoia sempervirens | reverse complement strand
TGTATAATGGAGGTAGTGGATTGCATGTTTGAGCAGTGTTTTGAGACTCATCAAAGATGGGAGAATAATGAATAATACCTTGTAGACTGTGAAGTAGTGTCAATAAGGTTGAAGGATTTTAAGAACTACAATACCATGAAACAATGAGTCCCCTGTAGTAAGTAGGAAGTCTATAGGGCATAGTTTGATTTTATAGAAGGATGCTCATGAAAGGAATCTTCAAGTGATAGTGAGTGAGCTGTTTGAGATTGCAGCTGAGGGTGCAATACCCAGTCTTAAAGGAAGTTAGAAAAGCAGTAAATGTGCAAGAAAATTGAATCGTACACAATAAACAATTCACAATGTTATCTTCCATAACGCCTTGAGCTCTTTGAAGACAAAATCTCATTGTATTCCCATGATGAAAGTGGTGAGCTTAATGGTCAATCACCGGCAACCATGATTTTAAAACATGATATTGTGCTTATGGAGGCAACATTTTAAGCAAGGCAGTGAGTGGTGGTTTGGAACAATGGCAGGTATGAAGGACTTGCTTTATATGCATACTATGCAGTCTAGCTTAAGACAACGCTCTTAGAAGAGATTGAAGGTGGATTATGGAACTCAAGGGTTACCATGAAAAGGATTAAAGCAAAGACTGAGATCTATTTAAAAGCCATGGTCATGAAGATATTAAAGATGTCACATGCAAAAACCTAGTAGCCGGAGTAATGAATATAGTGCCAAAGAGGATAGTGTGCTGGGGGCAGATTTAGGAGATTCCACATTATCTAATTATAGGAAATACATCATTTATTTATTTTTTTAATTGTATTGAATCATTCTAAACCCTATATATAGGATACATTGATACTAAAAGCCTCAAGAAATTTGAGATTATGCAACATATGTCAAGAACATTCATGCGTTTAAAATATTGATCACTCTCTGTGAATAGCCCATTAAACATGGGTTGTGCTTACCGCACTACATAATTGATATAACACAACCACTCGCATATCAACCAGAGTTATAGGCTCTTTATTGTAAAGAAGAGGTAATTCACTGATCATGCTATAATTACATCCTAACCTATTAAACTTGAGACAACCTGAATGCACCCAATGATGATTGACACCTACATTATACAACCTGAATTAACTACATTATATGAGTTCCTCCATTTCTATCACAACATAGCCACATTAAACTTGGGTCACACATGAATGCATCATGTATTTGTTATAGCACAACTGTACCACATGACCAATAGTGTTATGGATCACATAATTACAGTCACAAGAATCTGTTCCTTGGTTGTAATCTTATGGTGATTCCACACAACAAAATCTAGAAATGAAATTCTCAAAACCCTTAACCTTTAAAAATGAAATCTGATGAGATATTGCTTTAAAATATGATTTTCAAACCTAGTACTACAAATCTAACTTCATAGCTAAATTCTACAAAAAGACAATGACTACCCTCAACCTGGCGATATCTTCTTGAATTTTTTCTGATTTTTCTCAAGAAAATCGTCCTTAGTTCTCCACAAACTGTCTCAAGTAGAGCAAAACACTGTCACAATAAATCAGGCGTGAACTCACTTTTCTTTATGTCACCCACAATTTGATTTTTTTATTTTTCATGTTTGTCAAAAATTCAACGAAAATAATAGCCGACATTTCAATGAACCCCGGGTTCATCGAAATTTCAATGAACGTCGGGGATAAACTTTCAAAAAATTGGAAATTACACATCAAATTTTACAAGCACCTGACGAACATCGAATTTTAAATATTTTGTTAGATAGTTTTGTCGTATTTTGTAGTCAAATGTATTAGTGACTAGATAATTTTGTGATGTTGGCACATCATATGGACTCATTTCACCCAATGTTTGAAATATATCACCAATTGAGAATTTTTTTCAACCTATTTTTTTTTTTATCCCATTTGGAAAAGAATGGGTCATATTATATACAAGGATGGAATGTTGAGAATATATCTAGAGAAGGTAGTAGTCATTTTGTGATTGGAGGTACTAGAGATGCCACACAAAGTGTGCACCTTTTGGGCATACAAACTATCTCCAAAAGTTCATTAAGAACTCTGCAAGATAAGAATGGGTCATACTATATACAAGGATGGGATGTTGAGAATATATCTAGAGAAGGTAGTAGTCGTTTTGTGATTGGAGGTACCAAAGATGCCACACAAAGTGTGCACCTTTTGGGCATACAAACTATCTCCAAAAGCTCATTACGAACTATGCAAGATTATCTGTCCTTGGAGGATTTGTTGAGAAAGAATGAGCATATTGTGTAAATATATCATCATCAAGCCTTTGAGATGTGGTAGGAAAATTTTGAAAACATGTAAATTTTGTAGTTTTCCAATTAGAACACCCAATTTCATGCTCATGTGGATGCATTAGGTGATTATACCTAATGGAATGGAGAAAATAGCATAATGTTAGGGAAATATTTTTTATCATACATAACCACATAGCGGAAGTAGTTAGTGGTGTGTGCGATGCCATATCAATTCCAATAGAATTTATAAGATGAACCTAGATGAAGTTCGACACACGTGTTCTAAGACAATAGTTTGATAGTGTTGAGTGAGTGTCATGAAGGGAATTTAGGTGGGAAATTCCTAGGAAACACAACTACACATAAGGTTTTGTAAGTAGGTCTTTGGTGGCCAATTGTAAGAAATGACGTGTATTATTATGTGCATAATTTTGCTAGTTTCGAAAGGAATGGAAAACCAAATAGAAGAGATGCAATGCCTTTTACATGAGTTTTAACTTAGGATCCTTTTGAAAATTAGCAACTAACTTTGTGGGACCAATGTACCCTCTTGCATATAAAAATGGTGCAAGTTGTATAATTACAACCACTATCTACCAAATCATATGGGCTAAAGCTGCACCAACTATTGATTGTACCAAAAAAACAAATAGATGCTTCATTTGTGAAAATATCACTAGATTTGGTTATTCATTAATCTTGACAAGTGACTAGGGCTCACACTTCATTGTTAAATTAGTTAAGTCTTATCATGCAAGTTCATGGTAAAAGACCAAAAATACACCCATACCATCCATAGTCTAATGGAACAATGAATTATTATAATAATATCTTGGGGGACATCTTGTTGAATATTTGTGATCTCAATAGTAAGGATTGGGTTAAATGCATCTCGACATTGTTATGGGCATGCATATGCCATCTAAGAAGTTAATTTGGTATACACCATTTCAGTTGGTGTATGGAAAAGAGGCAATGGTACTTATAGAATTTATGATGGTTAATGTATGCATTCTTCTAGTGATGTACTTGGGATATTAGGGATCACTACATGCACAAATTTTTGAGCTTGATAATTGGAGAAAATAATTTTAGTATAGTGGATTTATCACATACAAAATCAAAGGAAAAATACATGGCATGATTGTGATATAGAGCACAAGGAGTTTGAGATAAGAATGACGATGTTTCCATATGATAGTCAGTTCAAGAAACATTATAGTGTTGAGAAACAAGGTGAAAATATCACAATAACATCTCTTACAAGTGCATACAAATCTGAAATATAATTTTTTATCCAAGGATTACTATATAATTATTATGTGATTGCATAAAATCAACAAACCATATGAACACATGATTTAAATGGAGAAATCCTTTCACAAAAAAAACCACACAAGAAATACGACAAGAATGTATTAATCTTCAATAAAGAGATACATCCAACACACTAAAACTCCTTTCACTTTGACAACACTCAAGTGTACTCATAGCATAAACTTATGAAACCACTATCTTATATCCTCAATATATAGGCAAGAATAAAGGACAAAACCATAAATTGTTAACCAAAGAAATGGATACCAAAGCCATGGTATCAGGCAAAAAATACCATGTCCAAAATAAAGACTCTTTCAAGAATAGTAAATGTAACTCCCAATGAGCCATGAGTAGAAAGAAAACCTCTATATTAATTATAGACAACATATTTGAATTGTAAATCCTTCATAATGGCATATATCCCAAGGTAGGAATCCAAAATCATTAGCCAAGTCATATGGGACATGCCAACAACATGCAATATGGTCCACTACTCAATTCTCGCACCCAAGTTGAGAAATTTGCTAAAAATACCTTCATAATCATCATTGCCAACCCCACCTCCTTAATGAATGCATATAACAACTAATTCGAAGATTCCTAAAGACTATTAATTATAAATTATTTTTCAATTATACCTTGGGTGTTCAAGGACATTTTCCAAGAGTCTTGAAGATACATAAAATATACATATGATTGCAAGGTAAATGACACCTTAATCCTATAATGCCACTTCTCCTCCTAAAGTTGTTTAATTATTAGTAGTGGATGATACCAAATTGTAATGTCACTTTTCCTCCTAAATTTGTTTAAGCATTAGCAACAGAATTAATAAATTAAATGTTAAGAGTTAATCTAATTTACAAGATGCAATGTTACTTTAAAATGATGTGAATAACTAATATAAAATAACCTATGTAAACAATAATATGTAATAATAGAAAAGGATTCTAAAGTAAATAATGAACATTATAAATTGAATAACACATCCATACAATTCAATCATATTAACATCAAAATCACACACACACACACACACACACACATATTCTCAATATATAGTAGCATCAATAGTTTTCAATACTTATCTGAATAACAACACTTGGAAAAGCCACTCTCACCCTAAGAAGATGTCGGTGGTATTGGCTCTCGCTATGGAACAATCTAGGAGGAAATAGTTCCTTTCAGAACACAATGCACTATTGCGTTCTACACAAGTGTTGGTTCAACAAAACAATGCTCAACGCAAGTGCACACCATGCTCCATAGTAATTACTCATTTATACAACATGCTCCAAAGTAATTGCTCAACATGTATACAACATGCTTCATAATAACTACTCAACATGTACAACCCTAGCAAGGACAATCTCAGGTGTACTCTGTACCCCGAGTTGGACACACTCTGTATTCCCACTTCTCCAATGCCCATATATGTCACCAAACCACTTTCTTCTTCCTTGAATGTTATCCATGCCTTTTCCAAGTCTCACATGAATTCTTGATATATCCTTTTAAGGGGTGTTTTCCAAACCATCACACTTTTTCACAAGAGTTTCCTTTGAATAATTATTTAATAAATAATTATTCCTCCCTATTTAAAGAAATTTATATTATTTTTTATTAATACTCATTTTATCGAAAGGATCATAATATCCTTTATTTTTCTATCTCCCCTTTTAATTCTAAAGGGTTATTTAATAGTTTTCTCTTCTCTTAGGGAAAAAAACACATAACATTTATCCCCTTGTAAATTAGTTGTCCTCAATAGCATGAGGCACATCTGCATCACAACTCAAAAAACTATAAAATCAATAATTGAAAAAAAAAATATTAAATTATATTTATTCTTCATAATGTTTGTATATTTTATTTTATTTTGGGTGATCCCACAATACTAGTGTAGACACATAAAATTGACCTAGGCCCACAAGTTCTATTTTTTCCATATTTCTTCTTAACATAATTAATTTATTTAATTATGTCATATGGTCCAATTTCAACTATTAATTAAATAATTCATATCTTTTATTCCTCTTGAGTATTTAAATAAATAAATTACATTTATTTTATTTAAATACGTCACTAATTTCCTATGTCTCTATAATTAAATAAATTCCTAAATTTATTTAATTATTATTTGTCTATTATTTCCTCCTGATTATTTAAATAAATAAATAATATTGTTTAATTAAATATGTCATTAATATATTATTTCCTCTTATAATTAAATAAATTCTTTAAACTTATTTAATTATTGTTCACCTTGGCATTCTCCTAATTTTAAATAAAATTATTTATTTAAAATTGTCCCACTTTCTATTTTCTTTCTCTAAGTAAATAATTTAAATTAATTATTTACTATCACATGGCCCAACCTTTTTGAATTAAATTAATTTTAATTCAAAATGACAACTTTCCCTCTTAAATCAAATAATTTCTATTATTATTTGATTTTCCAGCTCTTTCTTTTTTCGTGTCATTCTTATCTCCTTGTCACATGCAATCTTATCCCTTGATTTGATTTTCTAAAATCAAATCTTGACCACTCATTTCAAATTTACCCTAATATTGCCTTAACCCTAATTGTGGGTTGTCACATTCAATTTTAACCATTGATCTTAGGGCATTTCTCATCTTTCAATCTTAACCGTTCATCCAAAATTGACTTTTCTATAAAATGGTAATTTTGGTCTCATTTGATCGTCTACATCTCTTGGCATCTACATCTCTTGACTTCATGCTCTTGGCTTCTTGACTTCATAGGCTATTTTATGCATATTTTAGGCTTACTTCATGGTTGCTTAGTTGCATTTTGAGACTTTTTGATAGAATCCTTCAACATTTGCTTAGGACATTGTCATTATCATAGGTTGTTCATCACAAATATGAGGGCAAACATAATACTTGCAACAAATAGAGAAGGTGCAATGGAGGTTGAAGACATTTGGTGAGATCTTTCCTTGTTTTCATGCATTTTTACTCCTTTTTGCTTCATTGTTTTCTTTGGGTTATCTTATTTAAGCTCTAATCTGCTAACCTAGGCTTTTCCTTAAGCTACATTGGTGAACCTAACATGAAAATCGTGCATTGTGCAGATTTTCGTACAACATTTTTTGTTTTGCAAGTACAAGTACGATGTGATGCATTTGCTATTTTCTGAGCTGGATTCGCAGTACCGCGACACATCTTCCTTGCAAAATGACACATCCGCTATGTTGTGACGCACATGCCTTGCAGATCAATGCATTTTCTCTACCGTGACACATTTTCCTTGTAGTTCAATGCATTTGTCTACAAATTCCAGCTTTCAACCCTTAGACGCATTCGTTGTACAGAATGACGCATCCGCTTGACAATTTCTAGTTCTTTGCTTGTGACGCATTTCACTTCCAGAATGATGCATTTTCCTGATAAAAATTTACTTTCAGGTTTTTGCAAAAAAAATTAGATTTCTTTTTTTGTTAGTAGCTTAGAGGTTTCTTTGGTTACTAATATTTTGTTTGCAGCATTTGGTGAGGAGTCTAACCTTGGTTTTGTTGGTTTTCATATCACTTTTTCAATTCCTTAAAGCAAACAAACAACAACAAACAATTTTTCATTCACATTCATTGGTTAAAATGAACATGCATTCACTCATGGGCTTAAAATGAACACAATCTTGCGTTGAAACTCATAAGGTTAAAATGAACATGCATCTTTCATGTCATGGGTTTTTAAATGAACTTTGCCTTTCTCACATTAAGTTAAAAGTTTAAAAGCTACAAAGTGTCTTAGATGTTTTCCTCACATTACAATTTTGATAATTAAAAAAGAACAAGTGCTTCAAATTTGTGTAACCTTGATTCAATAATAGAAGTATCCTCTCCCCTTGCATACTTGTGCGATCCTGGGTGCAAGAGAAACTGTTATTGACTCTAGGAATTGGGCCTTCCTTGGTGGGGAAAAGTACTCACCCCAAGGTGACTCAAACCAACAATGAAGCTCTTTAGTCAAGCTACTCTCGACCGGTATACAAATGTGAATCCTAATGGAAAGCTTAGGATTACGATTGCGGATGTGTCACATGGACAAGTGAATTCTCCAAAACCATGTTCAGTGTAACCTCTTCAAGCTAGAATTCCTCCTTATCAGAGCTAATCTTGCCCCATGTGTGGCCACTCTAACAGGAGTCTCGAACTAAAAACCTTTGTGTAGTTGCCAGAAACCCATCTATTTGCTAGCATAGCAACGGTCGTTGCCAAGGCATCCACATTCTCACAGTTCTTAGTAGAGGTGAAAATCCTACCATGAGAGTTTTATGGGGGCTTGAAGCTTGGTTGACTCGAGAAGTGAGTGCAATGTAAGGGGGAGTCTATGTGGCCAAGCTTCTAAATCACCTGCTAAGAATAAGTGCAGCTGGGGAAACCCACATGGAATCTAGTGAATATAGTCCTTGCCTAACCTAGGGTTGTGCTTGTATTCATTGTGCATGTTTTCAAATATTCAAAAGACAAAAAGTTGTGTTTTCCAAGTGTTTTTTGAGACATTGAACAAATAAACATCTTTCACAGACCTGGAAACACTTATTCAAACACAAACAATTCTAATTTTTTTCCAAAATTGCAAACAAACTAGACCTCCATTCATCTTGCAACACATTTTCTATTATGAACCACATTTGAAACTTTTTGTGCTACAATCGCTCTGCTAAAACACATTTTCTACCCTCTGCAACACATTTGACTAGTTTGAACCGTATTTGATTTCCAAAATGACACAATTTCTTTCATGTGCCACATTTGTGACCTATAGCAACGCATTCACAAAACTTGAGACACATTTTACATTTTGAAATGCATCTGTGACCTGAAACAATGCAATTGTATGACATTTACAAAAAAACTATTACAGTCCAAAACCCGAGATCAAACACCTTCAAACTATTGTCAAACCTCCTTTTTAGTAGCCTCTGTTGAAAACCAAAAAAATAATTGCTCAAATATTTCATTCTTTGCATCCTTTAGTTGCATTTTCCCATAGGTCCATCCTTGCAAATTGTTAGTTACATTCTTAGAATCCATCATCATCATTTTCAACAATAAACCAATCTTTAGGTCCTCATTTTTTGTAGACTTTGGATTAGGAAACTTACCATACCTTGCAAAATATTTTCCTTCAAAAGTAGGTTATCATTGGACTTAGTCAAAATCATTTCCCTTAGTCATTGTCCTTTTGTGAGACCTTTCCAACTCATAAGTCTAGTTTTGAAACCTCACAAGTTGTCATCTTGTCATTGTCATTTAGTAATACCAACAAGTCCTTTGATGATCCAAATTGAGACATAGACCAAGCTTTGAGTGGTTGAGTAAACCTTTTCCAAAATTCTATCATCACTTGGACCTTTGCATTTGCATACCTTAGCCCTCATTTTGCATCCCTTATCCTAAAAAATCAAAAAAATAGTGTCATTCCTTTCATCTTAGTTTTCATTGTCCTTTTGCATTTGCCATTTCCTTTAGACAACAATGTCATATTGCATCTCTTATTTCCAAAAAAAACCCAAAAATATTGTTGCATTTGCATCCCTTATTCAAGAATCCAAAAAACATAGTGTCATATCATTCCCATCATTTAGTTTGTCATTTTCATCATTCTTGTTTGAGCAAATCCTTTTATGGTTGAGACTAGGCTCCAAAAGAAAAGAAGACAAATGGACCCTTTTGGACAAGGCAATACTCCCTACAAATTTTCTAATGACATGAACCAAAACACAGACATGGGGGAATCCTTCATTAACCCTTTTAGAGACATGAACATGGCATCTTCCTCACGCAACCCCTTTGAATATTTTTTACGTAGAGACGAAAATGGACAAGTATTCATGGAAGATGTCGAAGTTGCCACTCAAAACCCTGATGTGGCTTCCTTTGTGGAGGAATTACTCTTGCAAGATTCAAAGAGATATCTAGCCATACTTTTACACCAAGGGGCTAAATTTCCATGAGGGTTTGAAATTAACACCTTAAGGGAAGCATCTCCCGATCATAATGCAAACAATGATCCAAACAATAATGCAAACACTAGTCAGCCCCAACATAATGCAAACAATACCTTCATTGGTTCCACCACACAAAATGCAACAAACACCATCAATGCTACCTCTAGTGGCACCATCCCTCAAAATACTTCCAACATGGTCAACACAACATCCATTGGAGGAACCTCAACCATGTCACAAGCTACATCACAATCAATGCCTCTAATGTCAACAACTTCATCACAAGAAATTGGAGCTACCTTTGGATCCTCAACAATGGGGACAAATTCATCAAACCTTTTATTTGGGGCTTCATCTAGTGCTATGGGAATGACATCATCAAACCCCTTATTTAGGTCCTCAACCAATGCCATGGGAACAAACTCATTCAACCCCTCTGGGAGGAATAAATGACGAATCTCCATTCCAAGGCCTCAACCAAATATTAACACTTCGTCACAACCCAACACCAACACCAATATTCCCCAAAGGCAGAACACAAACATTCCACATGGCCACAATTACCAATTTGGGCAAGGCAACCAGATAACACAACACATGACTTCATTTCGACACCAAAACACTCAAGGTCAACACATTTCGCAAATATCGACTAATACTGTTGGAGTGCACATTCCCACATACACATCACACGTCCATACCCAACAACACATCCCTAATCAAAACATGCAATACCAACAACCTTCAAACCAAAACACGTCATACATTTCACAACAACACATCCTGCAACAATATCAAAATACACCTTCACAACAAGCAAGAACTCATGGAGTACCTATCACTAGCATGCGGGACACTACGAACAACCCCATAATTGATGCACTCACAACTCAAATTGTGACCTTGAAAAAATAGATGGAGAACATGCAAATGCAACAGAAAAAAACTCACACATCATATGACCTATGTCCATACCCTTTCGACACAAGTCTACACATGCCACAGTTCCCTCCTGGATACGTGGTGCCAAACTTCACTAAATACATAGGCAAGAGAAATCCCCTTGAACACATTCGAGAATTTACAACCAATTGTGTGGACGTTGCTTATGAACATACTTATTTGATGAGACTCTTCCCTAGGAGTCTCACAGGTGCCATACTTGAATGGTTTTCCACCTTTCCTAAGGGAATAAAATCATGGGATGAACTTGCTAACAAATTTGTATGAAATTATGCCTATAACATTGACACTGACGTTTCCATTACTGGTTTATGCACGCTTACTCAAGAGGAAACTGGTGAGACCTTTATTCCATTCTTCCAAAGATGGGGAAGTTTAGCAAGTTGCTGCCATATTGAGATACCAAAGAAAGAAAAAGTAGACATGTTTTTCTAAAACCTCCTAGGCCCATTAAATTACAATTTGCAAGTTCATTGTTGCACCACTTTCACAGACTTCATCGAAAAAGGAGTCCAACTTGAAAAGGCCCTTATTGCTAAAGGAGAACTCAAATATAACAACAAGAATGTGAACACAAACCCACCTGCTAATAAAAATAAATACTAGGTCAAGAATAAACACATCACCAATGATAGTGTTGTTGACGCTAAGGCAGTAAACATGACGGGTCTTGTACTCACCCTCAAAGGAGCTCAACCGCAACACACACACCATTGATCACACTGACACCTGTTGCAAATGCCATCCAAAATAATCAAAACAGTCAAAACAATCAAAACCAAGGACTGCCATGAAAAACCAAGCAATTCCCAAAGAGACATACATACACTGCCTTGGGCGAACCAATTGAAGAGGTCCTTAAGAAACTTCTTCAAAACAGTGTCATCACATTACAGGACCCTAAGCCATATGAACAAGGACAATTCAAGCCATCTTGGTGGGATGACAACGCATTCTATGATTACCACCATGCTAAAGGGCATAAAACCTCCTCTTGTCGATAATTAAGAAATATTGTACAAGATCTCATTGAAAATCACACCATTGAGTTAGGCGAAGAACAATTTTCCTCAAATGCAGACCATACTATTCATAAAAACCCACTGCAGGACCATGGTTCAAACAATCCCTCTATGTCAGGTCCAAAGACTAATACTAATTGATCCAATTACACTCGTACCACCTTTGATTATTCAAGTGGAACCATTATTAATCACATCCGAGTTGCTAACGAATATGTCAATGCAATTACCATTAGGAAAACACCTGAGTGTAATGTCACTACCCGTGAAGGAAAAGTCATCATAGCTGGTCCTCCTCCTCCTAGATAACCAAAGATCATGATACATGTTCCATCTACCAAATAGTCACAACCTAAGGGACGGTTTAATCTCATTAACCAATTAGGAAAAACGTTCGCTCAAATCTCCATACTTGAGCTACTACGCATTCACCTGCACACAAAGCTATACTTGAAAAAACCTTGCAAGAGTCCTTTGTCCCTAAGGAAATTGATGTCAACCAATTTGAATCCATGGTTGGATACTTGACCACCCCTCATCACATAATATTTTCAGACCAAGACTATTTGTCACCCAAGCCATCTCATAATGACACATTGCATATCGAAGTCTTTATCCATAAACATAAGGTCAGACGAGTCTTAGTAGGTGGCGGAGTAGGACTAAACATCTGTTCCTTAAAACTAGTTAAAACACTAGGGTTCTCTAATGCTTGTGTAGACACTACCAAGAGCATTGTTATAAAGGTGTATGATGATGAGGAACACTCTTCTCGGGGTATTATCACACTTCCTATCTGAGTTGGGCCAGTTATTGTGGATACAGCATGTCAAGTCCTAGATCTTGAACTACCCTATAACATCTTACTTGGTCGACCTTGGATCCACACCTTAAAATTCATTCCATCCACTTACCATCAATGCTTGAAGTTTCCTTTTGATGGCACCGAAATCACTATATATGGCGACCCCGATCCCTTCCAATATTGCACCAATTTGAGGGGTATTTCAGAACATCAAGTGCCAATTAACCGAGAAGCTTTGACATCCTCTTCATCCAAATACATTGACCTGTCCACACTCGCCAACCCATCCAAATCCATTTCTTTGACTTCCACCACATCATCCACTTCCATCATCCCAAGTGCCAATCCTAATGTCAAGATCCAGGACCAAGGGTGTGGAGAATACAAGTTGAACATGGCCAATTGCATCACTAAAATACCCAAGTCTCCTAAAACGTATGGTAGGCCTTGTTTCAAAATAGAGCCCAAGGAAATTTTTAAGGTTCCTCCGACTATGACTTTCACAAAATGGGGTGACATGAGCAAGGAAGACATTGAAGACATATCAGTTTGGATTTACAAAGAGATAGAAGACCTACCTCCCTTACTGGTACAAATATATGGCAAAGGCTATGACATAATGAAGGAAAAAGGCTATGATGGAACTAGTGGCCTTGGCAAAGACAAGACTGGAAGGAGAGAACCTCTAATTCCTTCTAGAAGACCAAAGTATCTTGGGTTAGGGTTAGGGTCACTCAAAATTGGTGATCAACGTACCAATGTACTTTTAGGTGAGAGAGTGAATGCTTTTGAATGTTTTGAGACAACCGATGATTCCTTTACTGAAACTGACTCACACGAATGGGAATTTGGTTCTCAAAGATCCTTAAGTGATTGTTTCCTTGATGAATTGCTCCTAGAACCTAGAGAACCTACTTTTGTGAAAGATTCTAGCAAATGTTTAAGATCTATCCCACATAGAATAATGACAACCCTGAACTCCCAAAGAAAAGAGAAGACTGGGGTAGACTTTTTTTCCCTCGGAACAATGGAAAGCCAAAATTATCTTACAATCCCATTGACCATCATTCTAACTCACTTGTCTGACCATCTAATTCTAATGATCATCATTCATATTCACCTGACTCGCCACATGACATTATTGACCATGATTCTAATCCATTCGTCCCCTACTTTTCCAATGAGTCTGACCTGTCCAAGTCAAGTGAAGGAGAATACTGGATAGAATTCGAATGGGAGTTGGAGGATGAAAATTTCATCTTTACCCTTTTTGAATCAATCTGCATGTTTTCTGCATCATCCTTGCCATTTTCCAACACTGATGATGGTATCTCCCTTGTCTACCCACAACTCATTGAATGGGATCAACAAGGCCCACCTGCTATGGACATATTTCAAAATGACGAAGCTATTGCAGAATTCATGGGGCTTCATGAAGGAATACCAATTGGAGACCATAAGGTTGGATTTTCTATTGATCTAGATTGTGCAATATACTTCGGGGAGACTGTGCAATCCTCTAGTCACAAAAATAAAAATAAAAATAAAACAAAACAAGATACGTCTTTAGGTGAAAACCACAAGGCACCTTCTGACGATACAAAAGTAAAAATAAAGGACATATCCGAGGGTGAAAACCTCTCCGAGGTGCCCAAGGATGGAGGATTGGACTTTCTCCCCGTGACACAGGAAAAATCAACAATTCTCATTGAGAAAACCATAGAAGTTAACATAGCCACAATAGAGGATCCCAAAATGGTTCTCTTTGTTGCATCCTTGATAGAAGAAAAGCTAGAGTTTCAACAATTCTTCTCAGAACGTAAGATTAACTTCACATGGTCATATGTTGATATGCCTGGGTTGGATCCAAATTTAGTATTGCACCACTTTCTCTTACTTCCATACACCAAGCCAATGAAACAAAAGCTGCAAAAGATGCACCCACAAATCGCCTTGTTAGTCAAAGCATAACTCAAGAAGTTGTTAGATGCAAGATTCATAAGATCAATAGATTATGCTAACTGGATTTCAAATCTTGTACCTGCCACCAAGCCGAATGGTCAAATATGCATTTGCACATACTTTTCATGATCTGAACAAGGCATGCCCAAAGGAAAAAAATTCATTACCCCATAAACATCATAGTTAACCTTACAACAAGATACAAGATGTTGTCCCTCACGGATGGTTTCTCAGGTTATAATCAGATTCAGATAGCCCCTGAAGATCAACATAAAATGACATTCACTTTTCCTTGGGGTACATCTTGTTGGAACATCATGCCTTTTGGTCTCAAGAATGCAGGTGCCACATATCAACGAGCCATGGCAATGATATTTCATGATCTCATGCATACTCTAATGGAAGATTATGTGGATGACCTTTTGGAAAATTCTTTGACATGCAAGGATCACCTCAATGTGCTAGAAATTTTTTTCAAAAGACTGGAAGAGTACAAGGTCCGCTTGAACCCTAAGAAGTGTGTCTTTGGTGTAACATCAAGAAATTTTTTGGGATATATAGTTTCTCGCAAAGGCATTGAAGTCGATCCCACCAAAATAAAAGCTATATTAGACATGCCTCTGCCAAAAGGAATAAGTGAGATAAGGACATTACAAGGACGATTACAGTCTATCTAATGCTTCATCGCCCAACTAGCAGACAAGTGTCAACCATTTCAATATCTCTTGCGCAAAATCATCCCCTTTGTATGGACAAACAAATTTCAAGTGACCTTTCAACAAATCAAAGACTATCTATTGTCACCACCTGTCCTAATGCCACCCATTGTAGGAAAACCTTTGATATTGTATATTTTTGCACAACCACTTCAACACTAGGGGCATTGCTTGCAAAAAATGACCAAGATGAGAAGGAAAGGGCTATATACTATATCAGTTGCACATTGGTTGGATATGAACTCAACTACACATCCATTGAATGTGCCTATCTCACAATGGTCTTTTCCACCCAAAAGTTAAGACATTACATGTTGAATCACAAGACACGCCTAGTAGCAAAGATTGATCTCTTGAAGTATCTCCTAAGTCGAGCAGCATTGATAGGTTGGTTGGCGAAGTGGGTTATGATATTGAGTGAGTATGACATACAATATGTAGAACACAAGGCCATAAAAGGACATGTAATAGCCAATCAACTCGTAGATGCACCTATACAAAGCAATCATCCATTGGTAGTAGATTTCCCTAATGAGTCCATCTTTCATGCAGAGCCTAAATCACCTTGGAAACTCTACTTTGAAAGATCTCATACTGGTCATGGCTCGAGAGCAGGTATATTGTTCATCACATTGCAAGGGGACTCCATTCCTAAGTCTTTCCAGATTGCTTTCCCATGTAGAAACAACATTGCAGAATATGAGGCACTTGTCATAGGACTCTGAATGGCTATTAAATGGAAAATTAAAACATTCCTAGTCTATGGCGATTCTCAGTTGGTCATTAATCAGGTCAACAATGATTATGAGACCAAGGATGAATTTTTTTTTCCTTGCAAACGCATGGTCAATAGCTTTCAGTCATATTTTCACATACTCGCTTTTGAGAAAATTCCTAGGGCACAAAACAAGGCCGCAGACGCAATGGCAACAATTGGATCTCTCCTAAACATTCCCGACAACATGCCACAATTTGAATTCTTTGTGGAGAAACTTTTGGTTCCTGCATATGATATTCCAGAGTCAGAAATGGTTTGTGAGCTTGTGGGACCCAACTCCCTGTGGTATCAAGACATCTACGACTATCTCTAGTCCCAGACCCTTCCCCTGAACCTATCCAACAACCAACAAAAATCCTTTATCCGTAAAGCCGCCCGATACACCATCATTAGTGACACTTTATATTGTCATAGCTTTGACAATACCCTTATTTGATGTCTCGACACTGACAAAGAAAGAATGACCTTACGTGAGGTACATGAGGGTATATGTAGATCTCATTCAATTGGCCCTACCTTAGCTAAGAAGATCACGAGACTTGAGTATTACTGGCCAACAATGGAAAAAGATGCACTTGAGTTTGTCAGAACATGTCGCCAATGCCAAATACATAGTGATTTGATTCATGCACCAACATAGGAACTTCGGCCCATCACTTCTCCTTGGCCCTTCACACAATGAGGACTTAACCTTATGGGAAAAATCCATCCTACCTCCTCCAATGGCCATAAATTCATTATCACCGCCATTGAGTATTTCACTAGGTGGATTGAAGCCATTCCCCTTACATACATAACCGACAAGCAAATTTCTAAATTTATCCTCAATTATATCATCTGTCAATATTGTATTCCACAATTGATCATAACAGAAAATGGTCATCCCTTCAAAAATCAAGATGTCTGCGAGTTGTGTGAACACTTCCACATCCAACATCATTTCTCCACGCCATACTACCCACAAGGAAATGGTCAAGCTGAGGCATCCAATAAGACAATTATCAACTTCTTAAGAAGACCGTCAATGACACTGGCTGTGACTGACATATACAACTTAACCCTGCTTTGTAGGCCTACCGCACCAGCATTTGCACACCCACTGGAGCCACTCCATTTTCCTTGGTCTTTGGAGTTGAAGCCATATTTCCCATCAAGGTCAAAATTCCATCTTTACGAATCTCCATGAAGGGCCTAATTGATGACGAAGAATATAGACAGTCACGACTGCATGAGTTGGAAATGTTAGACGAAAGAAGAAATAATGCCTTGAATCAGTTACAAGCATACCAGAATCGCCTTTGTTGTAGCTATAATAACAGAGTAATGGTTCAAAAATTTGACATCGGTGACTTGGTTTTAATGCAAAACCCAAAGAATTAGTTTGACAAAGAGAAACCCGATAAATTTGAGCCCAATTCGTTGGGTCCTTATATCATCATGACCTCATTCAGTTTTGGAGCCTACCAACTATCTACTCCAAGTGATGAATAGTTAACAAAGCCTATCAATAGTTTTCATCTCTGAAAAATCTACATATAGCATCAGAGAGCTAGGTTGAAAACCATAAAAAAACAAAAAAATTGAAAAATATAAAAAATCGTCACCTTGATGAAAACCTGGAAAACATGGGTCTTGGTGACAAAAAAAAAATGAAAAATGAAAAAATGACAAAAATAGTAAAGAGAAATAATTCATCCAATAGTGAAAACCTAGTTTTACAGGAACTTTGGATAAGTACCATGGTGAAAACCTAGCAAACATGCACCATGTGTAGTCAGTCTTTCCTTTGCCATCTACTGTTACTCTATCTGCCTTAGTTCATAATAAGCACCCACTTTCCGACACCATCACAACATTTAGCCATGACATTATACCTTTCATTTCCATGGCTGATAATGGTTGACATTAGGTCTGGTACACTACCCATCTATCACCCAAGCATGTCCTTTTCCATATCCTTTGAACTTGTCTAGTCCTTGACCTGACTAGGAGCAATCCTTTATCACCTGACTGCAATGGGTATTGCACATGGTCCTGTCAATCAGAAAATGTCCTAAAGACCTAAAAATCAGAAAATTTCCTAAAAAAAGACCAAAAAAATTAGAAAATGACCTAAAAAAAGACCAAAAAAATCATAAAATGTCATGAAAAAAGACCTAAAAATCGTAAA
>VDFB02102689.1:0-16242 GCA_007258455.2 Sequoia sempervirens | reverse complement strand
AAAAGATGCAATGCCATCACATGAAAAATCTGTAAAAATATCCAAAGTCGCTAATCCAAAAGCTAATCATACACCCCTTTCATCTCCTAAGTCTGTTTTGGGTCCCTATGTCCCAAAATTCACCATTCCATCTCCTCCATTATCCCCACATTCTCCATCGATTCATCCTTTTATCTTTCCACATCCACCACCACATGTGCCAATGTTGGTCCTGAACACATCTCCCCATCACACATCCACCCCATCATTCCATCCATACACTTTTCAACATCCCACCCATTACCCCACATATCTCCCCCATCAAATCCCTCTAATTCATCCTTTTGCATAATCCATTCTCCTCATAAGGTTGTACCAACATCCAATAGTCGGTTCCAACATGAGCTCTTAATACCACTTGATGCTTGAGTCCTTCATCCATATACTTATTGCATGTCTTCTAAATCCACTTATTCGTCTCCCTATCCTTATCCATCTCCTTCTGCATGAAATCCAAAAAGTCAAAAAAGTCAAAAAGTTTAAAAAAAAAAAAAAGAGAGAGAGAAAGAATCCATCCAATGGTGAAAACTTGGCAAACAAGCGCCTTGGATAAGTACCATGATGAAAACCCTGCAACAAAGGCCATGTGAATCTCCATCTACACTTGGGGCAACTTCCAATATGCATTCCTCTCCATAGCGTTTAGCTATGCAATCTGCCTTCCCTATTCCATTCCTCTTCATAAATCCCCCATCCCACCTATCTTCTGCATCCTACCATCATATCCCATTTATCTCTCATTCCCTCCATCCTTTTTGTGATCTTGATCAAAATAGGGGCACCTATCTATGCATGCTTTGGACACCTATTGGTATACATCCCCTTCATCCATGCTCTATCATATTCCTTAGTCACCCATCCTATTCTCATCTAGTTATCTCCTTTATCTTATCATCCACCCATCTTACGTCCCTCATGCCTCATCATATATGACATATCTAGAGTGGGGGCATCTGCTTCCTTTGTGACATAGTCCTTAGAGAAATCATCTATCATAACATCCCTTCATCTCTCTATCCATCTATCATAGCATCTCTTCCATCTCCCCATCCTTATCTTCGTATCCCTCTATTCTAGCATCCCTTTCATCTCCCAATCCTTATATTCCCATCCATCCAAACAATCCCTCCCATCCCCCATCCATATCCTATATATTTATCTAATCTTTCATCTTTATCCTCATCCCATCTCATCCCACCTCCCAATCCCTTGTCATTGGTATCTGGCTATAGGCCTCCCCCCATGCAACCCAATGCCATTTATCTAATCGTCATCACCCCTACTTCTCTCTTGCACATCTTTGCAATCTCCTATCACTTTTCATCACTCATCTATCTATCACATCATCCCCCCAAGTCATTTTACTGCTTTGGATAACTATCCCATCCCTGAGCTTTATGTGATCATCATCATCCTATCCAATCCAACAGGTCTATCCTATCTTGTCATATCGGTCCCATCTTTTTATCGACTTATCCTATCATCATCTTATCATCCTTTATCCATTGTTTGCCTTTGGTCTTGTCGAACTACGTTGCCCCTGCGATTTCACGTAGGCAAGGTCGATCATTTGATCCGCCCCCGGGGTTCCATCATCGATCTTCATTCTTCACTTTGCTCTTCTATCATCTATCATCGGTCTTTTTCCTTTTCTCCATCCTATCTTGGTCATCCATCGAAATCTCCATCATGGTCAGTCGTCCGCCTTTTATCGAACTACGAGGGCTTTGCGCTTTTACGTAGGCAAGGCTAATCTTTGATCGGCCCCCGAGCCCCTAGGTCTTTAGGTTTTGTCTGTCCCATCTTTACCATCCATCGAAGTCTCTTATCTTGTCATGTCTCTCGTGTGTCGTGTCGTCAAGCTATGCTCTTAGCTAGCTGGTTCTTAACAAACAAGATTCACTTATATCATGAGATCCAATCGATTTTGAACATCCTGCGTCATAACGATCTTTTAATATCCGTCATCTTTGGTCTCAACAGGATGTATCCTTCCTAACAGACCTCATCAATCCCATCTATCCCCTTGATCCTATGGCAAAGGACATTTGAAAGTGATTGCGATCTTTTAATGTTTTGGCTTTTGTTTATCATTGGAGCTCCCTATCATCACTTGTCAAGGCCGCCATAATCCATCATATTATAGTGTGTTTTGATTGGTCAACATAGGGGCATATCTTGATCTTTTTATGTCTATTTGTGTCTTCTTGGTTGTCCCACATAGTACCCACCAAGATCTCTGAGGTCTTGTGTTATGCTGGGGCATCCTTTTGTGCTTATGGTTATCTCAATACCTGGCCCGACCAAGGTCTTTGTGACTTTGGGGTGTTGGGGTAACCTTCTTGTCTGTTGTGTTTGTTTTGTGCATTAGACACTAATTCGCCTTGGTTCTTCATACCCTGGTGTCTTGTGTCTTATGCTATAGCAAAAATCAGTGCTCCAAAGATGGTAAATTGCATTAGGATTGTATTTCATTTTCCATTTCATCCTCTTGCATGTATCCCCCCATCCATTCATCCTTCATCCTTATCTCACATCTCTATCCAACCCCCATCCATTCCACTTAGCCCGAATCATCTAATCATATCCTTGGTCTTGTCCCCAGTCTTGTTACTAGCCTTGACCCCCCATTATCATCATCATCCATTATTATTATTCCCTATCCCTTCGGTGTTGTTTTGGGATGTATCCTTCCCTCATCAACAACACTTTCATCATCATCGGGAGGTATTCTTCCCTATCTTTTAGTGGTGTTTTGGGATGTATCCTTCCCTCATCAATACCACTCAGTGGGATGTATCCTTCCCTATCCTCATGTTGTTTCGGGATCCTTCAATCCGTCATTGACAACACTCCATCCATCCTCAACCCATTTTGCCTTGTACCTTGACTGGGGCAACATCACCTTTTGAAATCCATTTGTGCTCCATCCATCTCCTATCGCTTCTCTTACTCTCTTCCCCATCACCTTGCATCATCTTCCTCATCTCCCCTTGCATCACATCATCTATTTCGAGAGCACACATCGCACTCTTCAACCCGCATGTCCCTCGAGGGCATCCTCTTCATCCCTAATTTCATCTTCTTTTCCCTTCCTAGTCACCCTTTGGATGACCGAGGCATCTTTTCCACCCAACCATCTTCTTCTAGGTTCTTATATTTTAATATTCTTTCGAAATGCATGCTACTGTGAACACCATCCTGCAGGCAAATGGTGACATCCAAATTTGACACTTAATGTCCAGTCTTATCATTTTTCGCCTAAACATCCTTTTCTATCCTGAAAGTTACTCAAGTAATATTACCATATTTAATTAATATCTTTAATTCTGCTAAATCCCTAAGGTATTTAATTAATAATTAAATACCTTACCCTCCTTAATTCTCTTTTCATCAAATAAATTAAATAAATATTACATTTATTTAATTCTTCACATGTCATTTTCATCTAATCCTAATCCATTTCCTAATCTCTTCATTAAAAATGTGCACATGTTTAATCCTTGATTAAGATGTGTCACATCCTCCAACTTTTGAAAGTTGGCTTCTAATCCTCATTTATCTTCTAATTATTGATTAATTAAACCTAATCATTCTCCAAGGAATTTTTAATTCCTTTTTATTATTCCTAGATTCCCCTCTTTTATATGTGAATTTTTAATTCACATTCCATCCTTCCAAGGCTTCTAGAACCTTGGACTTGTCACAATCTCCACATGTGACCCACCTTGGACTTGTCACAATCTCCACATGTGACCAAGTCCCACCTTTTTGAGCCCACCTTTATCCTCTGACATCTTTATGAATGTGAATTTTTAATTCACATTTATCCCCAACCACCTTCCTTCCCATGTAGATTTTTAGAATTCTAAAATTCCCAAAAGTCCCTTTCACTCCCACCACAAGAAATCCCTTTTTGTGGAAATCCTCTCATCCCCTAAGGTGCATGTCCTTTTCCACCTCATGTACCTTTTTGACAACTCATCTCCACCCCATATCCTCTTGTCCACTTCACCCTCCACATGTCAAGATGTGAGGGCTTGTGGGTTCTCAACCCACCATAGCCCTTCATCTTGACCTTGTTGGATCAATCTTGACCCTTGAATTCTCTAGAGAATTCAAAATCTCTTATAAATACCCCCTCTACAAGGGCATTTCCAACACTTTCATTTTGAGCACCCACATGCTGCCCATTTGCTTTCTCAACACTTTGCACTCTCATAACTACATGCTGTCCATTTGAATCTCAAGCCTTTTTCAATCATTCAACCATCTTTGTTCATCATTTTGCATATTGAAGCTTGCATTTTAGTCATTCAATCCATCATCTAAGGAGCACACAACCAATCCAAGCAAGGGCCAATCAAAGAGGTATCAACAACAAGGGAGGTAAAAATATTTGTGTTTCATTTTATTTGCATTCTTTTTCATTGAACTACTCTTTTGGCTAATCTTGAGGTGTCCTTGGTATTTTGTTATTCATGTTTCTTAGTTATTTTGCACATTTAGAGCAGTAGGAATTCCAAGGTATCACAATATCAATCTCCTCTTTAGTGACATGATTTCTTGTCACCACCTACTAGACATAGATCGAGGTATCCTATTCCAACAGTGAAGGAAAATGAGCATTCTAGGAAATCTATTGTGCTTGCTAATCATTTTGATGTTCTACTGCAAGTGGAGGACCCCACTAACCTTGATTAGTAATGAAGTTCAAAAGACTATCTTGGAATGTTAGAGGGTTGTCTCTCCCCCGCCATAAATTATAGGTCAAAGATGCTATTGTCAAGTGGAAACCATATTTTTTTTCTTACAAGAAGTGAAGGAAATGTATCTCAAATAACAAAATAAAGAGAACAAGCTTGCACCCAATTAAATTGTTCCTTATAAGGTGTTGTAAAAGACTAACAGTGTAGCATATAAATTAGAGTTACCTATGTCAACAAAGATTTGTCCAATTTTTCACTTTTCATGTTTGAAGAAGGTTATTAGGAAAAAAGGTTGTAGCCTAAACTAAGTTACTATAGCTTGATGAGGAGTGAAGAATTATTTTAGATTTTGAGGGAATTCTTTAAACATGCACCAAGAGGTTGGGGATAATGGAAATTATTGAGTATTATTGAAGAAATCTCCCATCAAAGAAGCTACTTGCGAAAATGAGGATTATATGCAAAAGCATCCAAATATGATCAAAGTTAAGGGTAACGCTTCTTTGAAGAGGGAGGTCATGTTACACCCTTAATCCTATATGTTCTTAGGGTTATGAGTAATCAATTTTTGGCTACCTTAAATCTTAATTAAGTTATATAATCATTATTACAGTCTTATATATGTAGTTAGCTTGTCCTAGGAGTTATAACTAACTATCTAAGTAGGCCTGGGTGGCGTCCATGACATAATTAGGTATATAGGATCTAGTGGCAAGTTTTTTATCATCATATATTGAATTATGTTCTCATTGGAGACATTTGGAGGTTTTCCCCATCGAAGTGGATTGTTATTCTTTATTATTATTAAGTATTTGTAACATATATCATACTATAATAGGATTATGTCAAGTTTCTTAATCCTATGTCATGTGAGGACTAGGGGATAAGATAAGATAATATCACATGACAAATAAGAGTTCTAGAAAGATTATTAGCTCACTAAGAAAACTTAAAATGTGAGCATGTGTGAAAATGGCCTAAGTAGGAATTGGTTAGATAACATGTTCCTTGTTCAAAATACAAAGGGTAAGCCAAATAGGAAAAACTCATGTTCACACCAATAGGCCAAATGCAATTGTAGTGATGAACCATAGTCCAAGTAAACATATAATTTTTCTTGAAGAGTTATTTGTTATATTATACAAAATTGGGATTTTTCATGTATGCCTCTTGGGCATGTACACTGTGTCATTCAATCAAACCAATAACTAAATGAATAAAAAATAATTGAAAAATAATAAACCATTAACACCTATTCATACATAAATACAATTTGTCTTGTGGTGTTGTGATTTTTTATTTTTACTTATCTTTTACTTGATCAAAGATAATAGGGGGTCTAGTGCTCCACACCTACTAATAAGGTTGTGAGATGGGGTCAGAAATCAAATAGCATAGACAAAGTGACAACCAACACTTTTAAACTATTAACCTCATCCAAACAAGAGAAAACAATGAAAGCATAAGGAAAATAAAACATCAAATCAAAATACTCTCAATGCTTGAACTTGATTCACTTCTCTTTCTCTCTTATTTCTCCTTTTGAAAATATGCCCTTAGATTTGTAGTCTAACTTGTGCAAATACCTGCAAATTGTAAGTAGAAGGTTGGAGAAGAATATCTATTAAGGTGAAAATGGAGAAGGAAGGTTGTTTTTATAGACAACCTTTCGAATAGACAACTGAGATTAATCTTCTAGAAAGATTCCAAGATCAATGGATGAGAATGCATGAGAGGGATGTTACGAAATGGATGGTTTAGATTAAGTCTCAGAAAAGATGCCAAGATCAACGGTCCAGAATTGATGCACCAAAAATATGTCATGCATGGAAAAGTTATGGCATCGACAACTATGATGCTTGACAGCTATAACAGACATGCAAGACATGCAGGCTATGACAGAAATGAATGTTATGACAGGGGATTATGACAAAACATCTTTGACTAGGTGGTGCATAAATAATTTATTCAAAAATGGAAAGAGTGGAAAAATTAGACCTTAAATAATTAATTTAGATTAAATATTTAATAGGGGAGGTGGCATAGGATAGTTAAATAATTTTAATAATTATTTAACTATAGAAGAATTAAAGGACCATGAATAGATAAATAATTAATGGTAATTATTTAACTATAGATGAAAGGTGACAAAATAATTAAATAAATAATAATTTATTTAACTATTGAAGAAGAGGGAGAAATTAGTGACACAATTAGTTTATTTAATCGATCATGAGATAATAAAGATTAGAAAGTGAATTAATTAAATAATTATTAAAAAATATTTAATTAATAGAGGAATATGATCAAACATAATTAAATAACTAAAATTACTCAATTATCGAAGGACGAGGATGAAGAAAAATGACACTCGTAGGCTTAGGACATTTTTCATTGTCTACAAAGGCTAAAATAATTCATGATGATGCAATATTTGATCAGTTGAGAAATAATGGTATGGTTTCAACTAGTATATTTTTTATGTCATTAGAGGCAAAAGTGAAACAAACAATCCACTTTCACACATGAGAGTCCAAACAACCTTGCTACCCACCCAAAATAAACAACATTTATAAAAAATGAAACAAAAATTAATCAATATGAAAAAGCCAATATGTAGGAAAACACTTTTAAATCCCACATAATAGATCTATAGTTGAAGATTGAAAATAAATTGCCATTGATAGTGCAATAATATCATTAGATAAGAATAAAAATATTGAATTTTAGAAATAATGGTGAAATGGAGTAGGTCCCATAAATTGTGCTAGAATTAATGTAGTGAATTTAGAAAAAAATTAAAACAATTAAGAAAATTTTCCTTATTCTAAACACGCACAAACCTCAAATGGATCATTGGTTCATATTTACTCGTGCTTCAATGAAATATTTTTTACACTCAACTATTGTACAAGCTTTTTGACAACATAATGATAACATGATTCAAATATTCATAAAAGAATCATAGACTATTCAAAGAGCTCCCTTAATTCCTAAAAGGAATGATGGATTTATAGAATTTTAGGTGAAACTATGAATCGTCAAGATTGATTAATCAATCTTGAGGACTAGAGGATTGATTTAGAGTTAACTAGTTTGATTGATTAGTTAACTCAATTGATTGATAACTTAACTAACGAGTTATCTAACATGATTGATTAACCAATTGACTTGATTGAGAGTTAATTTGATGAACTAATTAGTTAACAAATTTGATTGATGAGTGAAAGATGGAACTTGCGTGAAATGTGGGTGAGCATAATTAAGAATATTTATTTATTTAAATTGGATATATTTGCATGGATTAATTAGGAGATGCCTAAGTAATAATGACTAATCAATTAATTGATAATGGATATTAACATGATGAAGTGGATAAATAAGTGGGATGATGAGATGATGGAAACAATAGAATTGATTGTTTGACAAAAGGCAATATAATTGATAGGTTGGAATGTAGTTAGTTGTCTAGGATGATGATGGATTTAATTAACAATGTGGTGAATTCTAGCTTTCTATACAAAGGAAGCTTGTAGCATGAGATGAGCTTATGTTGAGTCGATGCATAAGAGGGTAAGTTACAAGGAATTGCACATCTAGAATAAGTACACAAGGAGTTAATTTTTAATGTTTCATGATAATTGAAGAAACTAATAAATCAGAAGTATGATCTAAAAGGTTGGATAGGTGAAATCACTAGAAAAATCTTTCTAGTGCTTCTTGATATGTGCAAAATGTATTCATTCTATAGACATTAGATGTTTCACATAAATTAGAGTGTACTTACATATTATGTCAAGAGCACAAGTAAAATATTTTGTACTTCTAATCAATACAGAATAATTAAATGAAAGTAAGATTAATAAACTTAAAATTTAAAATTTCTATAAATAACTTGAATAAAATAAAGTACATTAATTTAAATTACTTTATTCAATATATATAAAAAAAGAGAGTACATTAAAAAAGAAACAAAAATGAAGAAACATTTAAGATGGTTATTATTTAATCCAACCTCCTAAAATTTGTTGTACCTTTGTTTTAATTAGCTTCCACCAGGAAAAGTAACTTTTTCTCATGAAATGCACGTGTCCAACTAATAATAACACATATAGTACTAATTTTGAAAGAAAAAAACCTTTGTCCCCTGGTACAACAATGGTAATAATCAAAATTCTACAAAATTAATATATAGTACACCAGCTAGTAATAAAAACATTAACGTGGTCAAATTTATATTGACTTGGGAAACGAATTAATACATTACGCGTTTATGCCTTGTAAGCCTCCCACACGTGTATTTCAGTCACGAAAATAACGGATGATGCCTCAGCTTTTAGATTTTTTTCTTTTTTCTTTTCAAGATTTGATTTAGGAGTCACCTCAGAATTTTAAGGTTATTTATTCTGCTAATTTTATTTAAAGTATATTCTGGTTTTGTTTTTTAAAATAATTTATATTTTTTATTTTTTATTAGATAGGATTATAAAATAATAATAATATTATTATTTTATAGTCTACGATACCCGGCAATCTGTTTTTGGGTCTACAGACAGCCTACAGCAATATGGTTAGAAATGTTGAAGTTAAAAAATATTACACAGTCAAATTCAGAAATCTATGTATATCTATTGTACAAATTATTCAGTTTCAAAAATTAAAAATCATTCATAAAATGAAAAGATTTTAGACTTATTCTATGATAAATAGAAGAATAAATTCTATTTAAAAATATATATTTTTATCTATAACTGTAATAATTTTTCCAGATCAATATTTCAAATCAATAATGTACCCTACAAAGAATGGATACCCTGTGCGCTCTCGTGTGAATATTTGACTTATAGATTGTTGAACAGTAGAGAGATCTACCTGTTCAACTTTTTGTTGGATTTGCCATCTCTTTCTTGGCCGACAGAGAACGAGCAAAAAATGACCGAACAATATTGTACGGGACGGTGTACAGGAACCCTAAGCTCTCCAGAATGAATCTGCGCCGCACAAATATGAAAATATGCGCTCATTTAATGAACGGTGACACGAAAAAAGCCGCGTGGACCAGTACTGGAATGAATTTGCGCCTCACAAATACGACACTTTGCGCTCATTTAATGGATGCCGACACGAAATGCCGACTGGTGAATATCAGATGAACTTTTAGGGTTTCATCTGAAATTATTAGCATATTTGTTCAAGTTTTGGTAATAGAATTTGAAATGTGGATGTAAATGTGCTTACTTGGCCTGATTCGATCCAAAAATGAGAAAGTACAACGGCAGATGCAGATCTTGTACTGAATCATGGCGGGAAACAATCTACATTTGGTTATGTACAGCAAACAATCTACATTTGCTCACGCTACGCAAACTGTTGTTTGCGTAGCGTGAGCAAATAGGCATTTCGTGACTTCCCTCTAAAGACAAAGATTCTGGTAACGTTTCATGAAAGAATTTAGGTCTGTCTGCAGTGCAAACCCTGAAGATGAATAATTTAAATGACAAAAATGTGTCTGGATGAGCTGGAAGAGAACAAATTAGGTTTGTTTGGTACACGTGAATATGGATGTATTGAAGGTGTATGTTTGCGTGGATCAAATGCATAGCTTCCAACTCATGAAAAATCTAGTTATTGTCTTTTGCATCAGTTGAAGCCTGCAATTTTTTTGTTTTAATGTTAAAGACTTGCTGTAATGGTTTAAATACTGTTTGTTTTATTGTAGGTACGGAATATGTCCGTTCAAATTTAAATACTGTTTGTTTTATTGTAGGTACGGAATATGTCCGTTCAAATTTAGAATGTGTGTGTGTATGTTTGCGTGGATCAAATGTATAGCTTCCAACTCATGGAAACCCTAGTTATTGTCTTTTGCATCAGTTTAAGCCTGCAAACTTTTTGTTTTAATGTTAAAAACTTGCTGTAATGGTTTAAATACTGCTTGTTTTATTGTAGGTACGAAATATGTCCGTTCAAATTTAGAATATGTGTGTGCACGTGTGTGTGTGCATTCAAATACATATACATATATGTATAAACATGTATATGTATGTATATGCATATGTACACACACATGTATGTATGTATATATTAATATATGAGATCAATTTTATCTATAATTTTAAGAAATATATATTTTATTTTATTTTTTATAGGTAAATTACAATCATGAGGGTTGCTCCCATTTATATTTATAATAAAAAAATATTTTTTTATATAATTAGGCTATATTAGTTCAGGGCTAAAAAACCACTAGAACTACCCTAATAAACTAGCTTTAAACTAGAATAAACACAACAAATTTCAAGAAACTTGATCAACAACATCATCCTTTAAGCTATTTGAAATGAGACAATTAAGCCAAGAACCACCTTAATGGCTACAATCCCCATCTCCTACTTTAGAAAATCTAATTCCTTTGAAGCTTTCCTTCACCTACAAGCCTCAAAAAGTGGAAGGGTGGTGAAATAGAAGGCATCCATAGCACCAAAGAGTCCCTAGTTTGTGAGAGGAGAAAGTCTTTAGGGCAAGGAATGCCCCTTTCATAATCTATAGCCTCCAAAATACCCTCCAAACCACCAAGGAAGCACCAGTGAACCAAAGACAAGGCCATAAGTCTTATAACTCTTTGGATTCCCCAATGCCCGGTAAAAAAACTACAAACATGGAGGAAATATTTGAATTACTTCTTGTATTTGTCATCGGATTTCATGAATTCATCACCTAAAATTCACTAAACAACAAACAACAACCAACCATTGTGTTTTTTGAACACACATCTCAACCTTTGCTTAGGAATTTAACCCAATCTAAAAGAAATTTGTCACAACCCACAAACTAGTCTAATTAGAGTGCCCATATTGTTAAACCAACGATAACCAACATGAGGATCCATTGCCTTAAAACTGATGGCTGGGATAGCATCATCATTGCCATGGATGTGCAAGAGGGGTTCATAACCCACAAGCTCAGTTTAACACATTTGAGGAGTAAGAAAAAATAAATGCATATTTCAAATCAAGCAACTAATGCCGATTGACTAACAATATATTTTAAACTTGGCCACACTTCTTAAGAATGACCTTTCCTTTTGGAGTTTTGAGGAGTCTTTTCAACATAGGCCATGTCTCTATCATCATGTACACCATCAATTCTTCATTTCCATCAATTGCGAGGTTGGTAAGAAAATTCACCTACACACATTTATCTCTTGAAAAACATGGTTGATTATGTATTCTTCCATCGATTGGAGTAGGTTAATTGCCATTGCTAACAAATTATTTATCTAATAGAGCAAGCTTTTGGATTCAACTGTGTTTGTTTCTAGATTGACGTTTTGGATTAACTTTCCTCTTCTTGATGATGGATCACTGAGTGTGATCCAAAACGTTGATCTAAAAACAAAACAGTTGAATCCAAAAGCTTGCTCTATTACACTATGGATTGTGGAAAAATCATACCAACTAATTATTTATCTTCTAGCTAGAGGAAAAATTAGCATGAATTGCATTGACAATATTAAAGGAGTCCCTTTCTATTCCAATTTTATTGAGACCAAACTTCTTGCATTGCTACAATCCAAAATAAGTGTTTACGCTTCAATTTATTTATTGGTACCAGATTTGAGCTATTTTGAAGTCATGCAAACCAAATCCCCATTTGAGTTTATGTCAATGCAACTAGTTTTTGATTTGTTAAGATTGCATTTAAAGGTGTTATCGAAGTGTAGTTTATGTTAATCAATTTGGGGCCCCACTGGTCTCATCTCTTCTCTCTTTTTCGTGAATTAAATCTCACGAACTCATTACCAAGATAAAAATATTTTTTAATTATTTAAATACAATTATAATTAAATGGGAGAGAAGAGGGAGTGAGAGTGGGGGATAAGGGGAGGTTGGGGGAGGAGAGAGAGGGAGAGAGATAACTTAAATTTATATTAATTATTACTAAACAATGTAAATTTGTATAATTTAATATTGTTGAGAATAAAAATTAATTAATTTTAGTAAATGAAGTATGAATAGAACATATAACTTTATAAGTAAAATTATATATTAATTCTAGCAACATATACAATAAAAAAAATTATAAACTCATCATTAAGTTTTTATTAGTAAAAAATGGTTATGTTGTACTTCTTAATTAGTTTATTTTGACATTCTATAAATTTACTTGTCAAAAGTGAAATATATTTTTCATCTAAAATATATGAAAAGATAGAACCCCACTTAAATAAATTTATTTTCAAATGTGAAATCTAATTGCTTTCTCTACTTGCATGATTGCTATTTTTCTTTAAATTTAAAAATGAGAGAAACAAGGATGTAAAACAAATAATAATCAAGACAAGGAATCTTACCAAGCCTAGACAAGATTAGTTATTATTCACAATTATACCTTGACTAGGTTATATATTCCTCATAATTCTTAATTTGTGACCATTGAAAACTTAATATTAAGACAAGGAGTGGTTGAGGAGTATAAATAAAATTTAGGAGTTGCGCTAGTAACATATGGTTATCAATTAAACAAATATAAATTCTAAACGTATGAGAAGGAACATGAATATTTAGTGGTCTTAAAATACATTAAGAAGAAAAATATCAATATAAAATATAATAATGAAAGCGAGTGAATTGATGGATATGGTGAAAGATATATCCTCGTTATATACACCACTCAAACATATGTTATGAGTGTTGGTTGATCTATTAATACACAAACTCAATAAATATAAAAGGTAACTTACATATGTAATTATACATTTATGGCTTTAGGAAAATTCACTGTCAACAATTCATTGATGGAAAATTCACCGTCATGACAAATTCACCGCCAACAATTCACCGTGGAGGAAAATTAATCGCCATAATATTTTTTAATATATATTTCAAAAACTTTGATTCCCAGTCATGACAAATTCACCGCCAAGTAAAATTCACTACAGCAATTCACCGTGGAGGAAAATTAACTGCATTAATATTTTTTAATATACATTTCGAAAACTTTGATTTTTATTTTTTTGCAAAAGAAAATATTAATGTCATGAATTGCTGGTGCAAATTTTACTTGACAATGAATTTTTAATGGCGGTGAATTTTTCGTTGATGAATTGTTGGCGGTGAATTTGCCATATGCCCACATTTACATATAAATGCTTCATATATAAGGCACACATAATCCAATGCTACACAAAAAAAAATCATGACTAAAAGGGGCCTACAAGATGAGTTTTTCACTCTAACATATGAATTAAATATTAACTTGGTTGGTATAAAATAAATGTTAAATTTAAGAAAGAAATGAAAAGTGATATCCACATCCCCTAGTGACATCTCTCAATAGCCCAACAATCTCCTGCGTTCTAGAAGATTGATTCAAATCTAAATTTACTATCTTGGGCTTAGGTAAATATCTTGTCCATCTCCCCTTGCAAATGGAATGAAATATAATTCTCATCTACATACAAGAGGAAAATTGGTTACATTTCAAAAGGAATAACGTGAATTGTTTTCTCTCGTTCAATAACATACCCCTGAGAAGTTGGGACATCATGTTTCAATAAAGTCCTATGGGTGAGTGAAACCATGTTTAAGATATAAGGACCACCAAAACTCCATCAACAACATTCTAAACAACTACTCAAAACTCAAATTAGCATCAACTTCTTTAAAGAGACTAATTTGTAAGGAACACACAAGAGAAATGAAGGTTTTATATATAAGAGTGAAATTTAATGTTTATATTATCTATGTTGGAGTACCACTTAGAGGGGGAGAGCTCCTAATAGAGCATGTTATTGTAAAATTATAAAATATTAAGTTATCTTCCACTTGGAAATTTATTACAATATAAAGTCTTTTTGAAGGCGATTACTACTATCCCATGCATGCAAGATAAATAAAATTATTCTAATTTACCATATGAGTGAATTATAAAGCATATGCAACAAAAATAATATTAATTAATAACTAATATGTATAAAAAATGGAGGTTTGTAACATTACCTTTGACTTTGAAAATGTTTGTCCTCAAAGCTTAAAATCAATAAACTTGGAGAGAGTGTTATTTGGCTCCCATGTTACATCTTTAGGTTCTAGATCCTTCCATTGGACTAAAACCTCCTCAATAGAATGATACAAATTTGATTGGTGCATTTATCTAGTATATCCTTTGGTTCTAAATTTCTAATCAAATGGATCTCTCCTCATACAATGTGTGTAATTATATTGAGACTCTTGTCGCATGCCCAATCACTTTATTGAGGTAAGATGCAATAAATATTGAGTGAATTTTTGAAGATTTTTAGAGTGCAAGTTTGTATTCCAATCCATTGGTTCATTACATTAGCTGATAAGAGACCTAAAATTTTAGACCTAAATTAAAACCCACCTTATTATGCAAGGACATCTTGTAATGTTGGAGACATAATAATTTCCAATCACCAATTGTAAAGTTACACTCTATTTTATGTTGATCTACTTACTATTCCATTTATTTTTATACCTACACCCAATTTTCCTTAAAGACCTTTATAATTCCCTCCTATTTGGCAAGGGAACTGTCAACCACTTTGACCTTGGAAGAACCTAGAATATGAGTAGCCAAAGAAGGTGGAATATGACCATAGAGAACCTTGTAGGGGTGTCTTCTTGGTCGAAATGTGATGAGTGGTATTATAGATACTACTTAGCAAGAGGCAACCATCTAGCTCGTTGCTTTTGTTTCTTAGACATAAAATAATGAAGGTAAGTCTCAATAATTTTGTTGGCATCCTTAGTTTGACCATTAATTTGAGGATGATAGGTTGAACTCAAATTTAATCTACAACTTAAATATTATCTCCCAAAGATTTTTGTGAAAGTAGAATCATGATCATTACAATGGAGTGAGACATACTATGAAGCTTGAAGACCGAGCACATAAATTGTTGAGGTACAATTCAATGATTGTGTAAGGGTGAGACAAGAAACAAAAATAAGCACACTTAGTTAATTGGTCAACAATTATCAAGATGATTCCTTTACCACTTCACTTTAGAAGTTCAATAATGAAACCCATAGAAATGTCTACCCAAGACATATCATAAATAAAAAGGGGTTGTAGAGACTCTACAATTTAATGGTTTTTCCTTTTTTGTTATAACACACATTTAATTATATCATGATTCTTTTCATTCTACTTAAGGCCATCCAAAAATAAATCATTCTTTGTAACACCTGATGCTTGTGCTCAAGACATTAATAGATAAATTTTAGTCAAATATTTTTTTACATTTAAATATGACCTTTACATGTAGTATTACATGCTAAAGAACATGCAAGCACCATCAAAATAATAATGACACACAATATTACATCACCATTACACCAAACAAGGTGGCACATGAAAAATACTTCAATAATTGTGTGATAAATTTATTACGATGATCATATGAGAGGGTGGAACTCCCTTTGCAACTATAATTGGATACAAGTATATGATCTCATTCTCTAATTAA
>VDFB02102688.1:0-17282 GCA_007258455.2 Sequoia sempervirens | reverse complement strand
GTGGTTGCGTTATGAGCTAACGAGTGGATTCCCACTAGTTTTGTAAAAATTGGTTGGACCCCGTTTTGACCCATTTTTGGGGCCTCAAAGTTTCATCTCGACCCCCAAAATCCCAATTTAGTGTTTTTTCAAAAATTGTTTCCACTCATAGCTCAAAATGCATATCTTGAATCTGAGATGTTTGTTGGCAATTCATCCTATCTCACCAATGGGTATTTTTTGGATAAAATTGGGACTCCCAAACGTCTATCGATGAGGTTTCCTAAAATGGCAAAATTTGACAGTTTTTAAAAATTGCCAAATTGGGAAAAATCTGCTTGTCAACACCTTACATCCCTTAAAGCCCCAGAACTCGGTGTAGAATCAATTCAATCATATCTTTCAATCATTCTAGTCTTCGATCCAATCCTCATCTGAGCTTTAATCTTATCCCAATTTGAGCTTATCCAAACCCCTAATCTGGGCTTTCATCCATCTGCAACAAAGTCTTAAGATCCCTCCCTCCATCTTCAATTTTGTCCCATTCATCCATTCTAATAAATCTATTCACTCATTCCATGTAACCATTCATCTGCTTCGAACTTTCATCTATTATCTCAACACTTCATCGAACCTCCTATCATCTCAAACATTCATCAAACCTCCTTCTATCATTTCCACCTCTCATTCCATAATCTTGATCAATCCTTTACTCATTCTGAGTAATCTTCCACCTGTTCCAAGCATCCGTCATCTACCCATTTTGTCACCTTTTCCTCATCCAAATCCTTATCTCTCTATCCAATTCACCCAAACAATCCTTTTTCCTTCCCCCCTTCTCTCCCCTCATCCCATCTCCTAATCCCTTGACATTGGTATCTAGCTATAGGCTTTACCCCATGCAATCCAATGTCATCCATCTTATCGTCATCACTTCTGCTTCTTTTGCACATCTTTTCTATCTTATCATTCATCATTTCACCATTCATCTATATGGCATGTCATTTGCCCACTTCATCTTTGATGATTTGGCTAACTATCCCATCCCTAAGCTTTCTATAGTCACTATTGTCCAACATCATCTGTCTTATCACTTCATCATTCCTCTATCTTGTCCCATCGTGTCGGTCTAATCATTTTATCCCCTTATCTAGGGTCATCTCATCCTCTTTCATCCATCATTTGTTGTCGGTCTTCAGTGAACTACGAGGGCTCTGCGCTTTCACGTAGGCAAGGCTAATCTTTGATCGGCCCCCGAGCCCTTAGGTCTTTAGGTTTTGTCAGTCCCATGTCTTGTCTTCCTTGTGTCGTGCCATCAAGCTATGCCCTTATCTAGCCGGTTCTTAACAAACAAGATCCACTTGTATCATGAACTCCAATCGCTTTTGAACATCCCGCGTCATAACGATCTTTTAGCTTCGTATCCATCATCTTCGGTCTCAACAGGATGCATCCTTCATAACAGACCTCATCAATCCCATCCATCTCCTTGATCCTATGGCAATGGACGTTTGAAATTGATTGTGATCTTTTGATGCTTTTGGCTTTTGTTTATCATTTGAGCTCCCTATCATCACTTGTCAAGACCACCATAATCCATCATATTATGGTGTGTTTTGATTGGTCAACATAGGGACATATCTTGATCTTTTTATGTCTATTTGTGTCTTCTTGGTTGTCCCACGTAGTACCCACCAAGATCCCTGAGGTCTTGTGTTATGCTGGGGCATCCTTTTATGCTTGTGGTTATCTCAATACCTGGCCCGACCAAGATCTTTCTGACCTTGGGGTGTTGGGATAGCCTTCTTATCTGTTATGTTTATTTGATGCATTAGACACACTTACGCCTTGGTTCTTCATACCCTGGTGTCTTGTGTTTGATGCTATAGCAAAAACCAGTGCTCCAAAGATGATAAATTGTATTAGGATTGCATTTCATTTTCTATTCTATCATCTTGCATGTATTCCCCCATCCATTCATCCTTATCTCTATCCAACCCCCATCCATTCCATTTAGCCTGAATCATCTAATCATATCCTCAGTCTTGTTACAAGCCTTGATCATCCATTATTATCATTCCCTATCCCTTCGGTGTTGTTTTGGGATGTATCCTTCCCTCATCAACAACACTTTCATCATCATCGGGAGGTATTCCTCTCTATCCTTTAGTGGTGTTTTGGGATGTATCTTTCCTTCATCAATACCACTTAGTGGGATGCATCCTTCCCTATCCTCATGTTGTTTTGGGATCTTTAATTCCCTCATTGACAACACTCCATCCATCATCAACCCATTTTGGCTTGTACCTTGACTGGGGCAACATCACCTTTTAAAATCCATTTGTGCTTCATCCATCTCCATATCACTTCTCTTCCCCATCACCTTGCATCATCTTCCTCATCTCCCCTTGCATCATCATCTATTTCGAGAGCACACACGTGTTCTCTTCAACCCGCATGTCCTCTCGAGGGGGGCATCCTTCATCCCTAATTTCATCAATTTCTTTTCCCTTCCTAGTCACTCCTTTGGATGACTGGGGCATCTTTTTCCAATCTAACCATCTTCTTCTAGGTTCTATATTTTAATATTTTGAAATGATGCTACGTAACACCATCTCAAAGAGGGGCAAAATGTAGACATCCAAATTTGGACACTTAATTTATCCAAATTTATCACTTTTCATCTAAACATCCTCTTATCTAGTTAATTAAATAATGTGCTATTATTTGAGTGTATCTTCGAATACATGATCCACAAAGGTATTTAATTAATAATTAAATACATTACCCTCTTTTAATCATCCTTTCATCAAAAAAATTAAATAAATATTACATTTATTTAATTCCTCACGTGTCATTTTCATCTAATCCTAATCCATTTCCTAATCTCTTCATTAAGGATGTGCACATGCCTAATCCTTGATTAAGATGTGTCACATCCTCCAACTTTTGCAAGTTGGCTTTTAATCCTAATTAGCCCCTAATTATCCTCTAATTACTTATTAATTAAGCCTAATCATTCTCCAAGGAATTTTTATTTCCTTTTTATTTGTCCTAGATTCCCCTCCTTTATATGTGAATTTTTAATTCATATTCCATCCTTCCAAGGCTTCTAGAACCTTGGACTTGTCACAATCTTCAACCTTGGACTTGTCACAATCTCCACATGTGACCAAGTCCCACCTTTTTGGAACCCACCTTTTATCCTCTAGATTATCCTATGAATGTGAATTTTTAATTCACATTTATCCTCCCAACCACCTTTCCTTTTCCCATGTAGATTTTTGAGGGATTCTAAAATTCCTCAAAGTCCCCTTCACTCACTTGGGGACAAAGAAACCCCTTTTGTGGAAATCCTCTCATCCCCAAGGTGTGTCCTTTTCCACCTCATGTAGCACGACAACTCATCTCCACCTCCTTATCCTCTTGTCCACTTCACCCCTCCACATGTCCAAAGATGCTTGAGGGGGCTTGTGGGTTCTCAACCCACCATAGCCCTTCATCTTGGCCTTGTTGGAGCAATCTTGACCGTTGAATTCTCTAGAGAATTCAAGATCCTCTATAAATACCCCCTCCTCAAGGGCATTTCCAACACTTCTTCATTTTGAGCAACCTTATGCTGCTAATTTTTCTTCACAACACTTAGTTATCTTGTACCCTTATGCTGTCATTTTGCATTCTCAACACTTTGCACTCTCATAACTATATGCTGTCCAAGCCTTTTTCAATCATTCAACCATCTTTGTCCATCACTTTGCATATCGAAGCTTGCATTACAGTCACTCAATCTATCATCTAAGGAGCACACAACCAATCTAAGCAAGGGCCAATCAAAGAAGTTTCAACAACAAGGGAGGTAAAAGTGTTTGTGTTTCATTTTATTTGCATTCTTTTTCGTTGTAACTCTCTTTTGGCTAATCTTGAGGTGTCCTTGGCATTTTGTCTTTCATGTTTCTTAGTTATTTTGCACACTTAGAGCGGTAGGAAATTCCAAGGTATCACAGTTATAATATAGTTATTATAGTAAGATTATTATAATAATGATAATACTAATTACTAGTATATTTAGTATTATAATTATAATAAGAGTAATTATTATTAATTATGATTATAATTATAATAAATAACACTATATATACTATAATTGATATTAATTATGTTACTATAATAATTATACTTTATTATAATGTTCTTATAATATTAATAATAATTATATTTTAATATTAATATTAATTATTCTATGTTATTAGTTCAAATGAACCAATACGAGTAAAGAATTAAAATAAGTTGACTATTTTTTTCTAATGTATATATTTTTCTAAAATTTATATCAATATATGAAAACTAATTTTCTTTAATTCTATTGGATCATAGTATGTAGAGTCATATTAGTATGAGGTAAACATTTTGACTAATGTGTCACTATTTGATGCTATTCATTTAAAAACACTATTTCTAAATAGTATAAAGTTTGTCTATAATATGTCTAGTCAATTATGCACTAGTAAAAGTGGAACTATTTGATTTGATTAACAAAATCATAAAATTGATTTTTTGTTGTTGTTTAATGTATAATATATTATATACCATAATCATGTTATAGTAATAATAATCTAATAATATAATATAAAATTGGTATATTATTGTTAGTATATGTTATATATATATATATATATATATATATATTAATTAATATAATATAATATAATAATAATCATACTATAAAATATATTTTAAACTCATTATGTATATATAATATATATAATTAAAATTATATAAAGATATATAATTCTTGATATACTATATATAATTACTACCAATATGATTATTATTATATATTTATGATATATATAATCATATATTAGCAATTAATTAATATAATAATATTTAATATACAATAGAATATTCTTTTCAAATATTTTTTTCCTACTACACATTTAAAAAATGTATTACTACTACTTAAAGCTATTACATATTAAACAAAAACAATTTCTTCATAGCCACCTTCATACATTTTTTGGAAGAAGTAATGAATATTTGTAAATGTTATTTGTTTGTAATAAAATATCTTTTCATGTTTTATGTTCAACACTTGTATAATAATTATTTGTATACATTTTATTACTATTTTAATTATAGGTGTAACTTCTTTTCTAAAAAAGTCAAATGACTCCACTTTTAATTCTCTCAAATATAAATAGGAAAAAGATTCTAACAATAGTAAATAGTTGACTAATAAAACCATTCATATCTATTATTCAATAGTATCATTTAAAGCAATAGTATCAAATAATAATGTGAAACCAATTAGGTCCACTATTAATTTTTACTATAGTCAAAACAAGCAAAAAAAAATTCAAGTAACTTACATCATATTAATAATATTGTATACTATTATCTAATAGAATACTAGGTAAAGTAATTTGTATGTTTTGAAATAAAATTAGAAAAATATATACATTAGAAAGTATAGTCAACCTATTTTAATTCTTTGATTTAAATGGTTTATTCTTTACCATTTAAAAAACCTAATGGATGCATTAACATTCTTGCCTCCCAATAAGAACTAATAAGATACTATTTAACATAAATGTGTGTAATTTGTGTACTCATTTTTGAAGGATATTGTTATTTGAACTCAATTTTTAGGTTGTACATGTTTATTGTTACATTGATGGTTGTCATTGCACCAAAAGATCGACCTGTTAATGCTTGGTTGTACAAGGAATACCAGGGGACACACCATCTTGCAACACTCCCCCCCGGCCCCTATCGCAAGGGAGGGGTTTGAACCTGTGACCTTGGCTCTGATACCAATTGTTACATTGGTGGTTGTCGTTGCACCAAAAGATTGACCTCTTAATGCCCAATACAACTGCCAAATTTATACAAGATCCATAGGAGGTGGTTAAGCCATGTCACAAACCCAAGTGTCGCGTTGAACAAGGAAGACCAAGGGACACACCATCTTGCAACATTTACTTCACTCAAATGGCCTCTAAGAATTAGTGATTGTATACCTTTTGTTTATCATTATAGATAAGATACTTTTAACATAAATCATTTATGGTTTACATTTCCGCCCTCCACTCAAAAATACTTCAGTTAATGGGCCCTTGGTCTACTAGTGAAGTTGAAAGGTTCTAAATGAGCTCACTAGGGATCAAGTCTTGTTGAGTGCAAAGGCTCTGACACCTTAAAAGGGATGTGGTGGGGATTGTGCCCCCGACGGATTTTTGTGGAATGGATACCCCTCAGACCTTGGCTCTAAGCTAAAGGGGACCCCCTTGGGGGTATCTCCAACAAAAAAAACACTTCAAGTAAATATTCTTACGTCTCACAATGCACCCCATTTCCCTATGAAAGCAAATATGCCGTCAATTTTTTGAAACACATGAAATTTGTGTTAAAATCATTGAACATTTTTTTGACATATTTTTTAAGGAGAAAATAGAAAATTCTATTGCTTAAACCAAAAAAGATCCTCCCACATAACCTTATTGGTAATTATCTTAATTTTGGAACCACAAATATCTTCTTGTTAGTACTTGCCATTGGCATATACTATTGTAATGAGTTTGGCTTTTTTTAGTTAACTAGTTATTAATAATTTAGTTTTCAACTAATCAAAAATAATTTAAAATAAAATTCAATTTTGTAAAGTCAACTTGTAAAATATTTAACTTTACAAATTATAAAAATTATTTCTTGTGCATATGATTGGTTAAAAAGTTGTGTGTTATTGACCCTAGGGAAAGCAAGGTAAACAATTTTTTAAGGAATGGTTTTTCATTTTTTGCTTTATAAAGTCATTTCATTAAATCTTTCTAAAATAAATAAATATTACTTATTTTGACTTTTTTTAAGAATGTAATTGTTATTTTTTTATTAAAAAAATCACAAAAATAAATTAACTATTTTATAGAGATTTGGATTCACATTATTAAAATAATAAATAAATTAAAAATTATTTTATTCTTTTCATTAGACTAATATCTTTGTTATCAATGTTTTTAATATTTTATTGTATAATTTAATTATTACATGCTCTCCTTTTCATTAATAATTTTTTTCATCATGTATATTAATTATTACATGCTCTCCTTTTCATTAATAATTTTTTTCATCATGTATATTTTTATATTAATTTATATATATAGGTTCTCCAAATAAATTATAACCTATAATATATAGGTATATAAGATAACCTATATTATTTTAGATCTTTATTTTATATAATATACAACCTATTTTAATATAGATAATATTAATTTATATATATATATATATATAACCTATATTAATGTATAATTTATATATATTATTTCTATTTATATCTTATGTTATTCAAGGTAATATTTTGTAGGTAAATAAGTTAATCTACATTGTGTAGGTAATATATTAATTTTTATTTTACACATTTATATTAATATATATGATAGGTTATTTTATTTTGTATGTTCTCCTTTAATCTAATGTCCATTCCATTCCATCAGATTCTCCATTCATTCCATTCTTCATTCCATTTCTCATCTTTCTTTCAATTCATTATTTCCATTCTTCCTTCCTATCTTCCTTCCATTCTTTCCATTCCATTCCCCTCCATTCCATTTATTCCTCTCATTCATCTTTTCATTTCCATTCCACTCCTCTTTAAGAACATTCAAGTTCAACCTTGATCATTCCATTTGTGTTATATCCATTATTCCATTCCTTCCATCTTCCATTTCCTATTTCCTTCCTTCCTCCACCCCTCCACCATGCTCTTCATTTCCTGATCATATTCTTCATTACCCTCTTCCTATGATGAATCATTGAGTTAGGGTTGGGGTAAGATCATTAGAGTTATTTATTTATTATTTGAGACATTTAAATTTAACCTTTTTTGATCCATTTATTTGTGTTATATCATATTACTATATTATTCATTCTTCTATTATGTATTTATCATTTTTTTGCCTATTTTCACTTTTACTTCATTTTTCAATCTCCTCCCTCCCTACCCTCTCCCACCACTTAACTCTTTTTAAGGTCATTTCTACAATCATATTCTTCATTATCCTCTTCCTACAATGAATTATTTAGTGTGGTTTGAAACTTACTCAAAATAGCATACATAGTTTAATCTAGAAGTATTTACTCTATCATTCATGGACTTTGAAAAAATCATACCATCTATAATCATCAATTTGTTAATTATTTAACAATTATTGATTTGAATGAAGAGATATAGTTGCACTTGTGTCTACAACGAATCAAATCTCATAATTTAATATAATATATTTTATTTTTTAATATAGATATAATTAAAAATAAACAACTTGTAATAATTAATCATTTTAATATATAACAATTTTATATTAATAATAAAAGAAGAAATATTGCCAACATGTAATATCTAACTTTCAATGATTTTTAATATATATTTATATTTATTTTATTTATAAAATTTATTTAATATATAATAATTTGTAATATAACATTTATTAAATATGTTATTTATTTAAAAGTTAGTGATAAACATTAGGTTTATAGTTATGGATATGTTATTTATTTAAAAGTTAGTGATAAAAATTAGGTTTATAGTCATGGATAGTGTTACAATCATAGTTAGGGTTAGAGATATGGATAGTGTTACGATCATAGTTAGGGTTAGAGATAGGTCTAGGATTAAGATAATGGTTTAAAATTTAGTGTTAGGGTTAGAGTTATTGTTAGGGTTAGGGTTAGGGTTAGGGTTAGGGATAGAATTAAAGTTAGGGTATGAGTTAGGGTAAGGTTAGGTCATTAAAATAACTAATTAACAATACTAAAAAACTATAATTAACAAAACTTACATTTATTTTTATTCACATTAATAAAACTTACATTTAATTTTTATCAAATCTAAAAAACAATAATTACAATACTATTAAGGCAAGTACTAGCGCACTTGTTTTTGTATCTTTTTATCTAGTTTTTAGATGTAATGAGCATTCCAAATTGACGGGCCAGTTCACCTTTCCAAAATATTAATAATTTAATACTCATTTATATATGACATTTATATTTGCGAAATAAACTATTAATTCAAAACCACTAACTATAAAGAAAAGGTTGTACCTGGTACATTACTTGCTTAACAACATCACAATTGACCTCATGTCTTATGCAAGCCCAAAAAAAACAATTATGAAGTTAAAAGATAACAATTATAACATACCCATTAGAGGAAAACCCTTGATTGTCGTTCATGATCCGATTGTTGTTTACTCCTCATTCACCTACCCCTCCAATAACCGTTTACATTTTAGTCATTACATTATTTTAGTTATGCCAATAAAAAATTAGACATTACACCAGTATATGTTCACTACTTAGTGTGTAACTAACCAACAAAAAAAACAAGTTTAAACATATATTGGTGCAAATATGTTTTCAACACAAGTCAACTTGCACAAAATAAAGTCATTTTTTAATTAAATAAAGTACAACGATGTTTACAATAACCACTCCATGCAAGTGGCTTAAAGCTTCTAGTACATTGTATTTACATGTATACATAAACAATTAATGGTACACAATGTCAAATAATATAAAACATTATGAACAGTTAATGGTGTACATTCTCACATAATACAAAACATTGATCAACTTTATGAGCTATCAATTGCACATTCACCCACACTTCCCTTCACATCTTCATGCATTAACTCCATCTACTTATGGTACCTGCATAGACAGTTAATGTAGTGTCCCTCCAAATGCAACACTCTATTTTAGTTTGATTTAGTTTGATAGATAGATGCTTTGGTTGCACATGATACTATACTGTTTGTTTTTAGTTATGACTCCGAAATTATGTTGTTTTTATACTCCGTGGATGACACGTTTGATATCCTGAACATCTGAATTTTGTTTGTGAGTTGACATTATGGTTGACACTTATGTGATATGGATTATGTTGCTTATGATTTTTTATGTGGTTATTATGATGAAATGGTTGTTTATGATATATGATGTTCGTCGGTTTTGGTGAAGAAGACAGTGTAGCACTACTCATTCGTGAGTACCTACTATGTTGCGATTCTTCTTCACGGTGTGTTTGTTGATATATGTTTATATGTTTAACAGTGATGTTTTATGCAGGTACAGGTATCGGGTATTGGATCCACCTGCTTGTCAGGTTTGAGTGTACCCTAATCCAATGAAATTATGTTGATCCGGAGGTAGTGTCAGGTCCTTATTAAGCCATCATTCTTCATTGAACGAGTATCTTTTTGTCACCCATTGTTGTTGTCTAGTCTGTTTCTATTGTGTTGCACTTGTCTGTATTTTCATGTTTGGGAATTCAATATTTTAGTTAAATGATTATTTGTTAATATATTAGATTAAATGTTTATGTTTATGGTTATGGTTTAATATATTAATTTAAATTAAACAAGTTATTTACTTTAAAAAGTGAAAGTTAATTTTGTAAAATTATTTAATTAAATATAATTGTTGACTTAATTGTGCAAATGGGATTTACATGAAAGACAAATATTTTAAAAGATGTTGTTTTCAACATGTTATGAATTTTGGATTTGGAGTTGAAAATGTGATATGAAGTTAAAAGGGTAAGTTAGAACTAATTGATCAATTGTGAATGCATGATTGACTATCAGTTAAGCTTCATGATTGAGAGTTAATTAAATGCATGAAATTTTTTTTGGGGGTTACAATTTTCATTCACGGGAATTTTCAGGAAGAATTTTCATGGCAATAGCTTTTAGGAATTTTTTTGCACAACAGTTGCTCTGGAAAAGTTTTCATCTCAAATTTTGAATTGCAAGTGTGTTATTGGGTTGGAATGCTTTGGTTTTCTTTGTCAAGTAGCTAGTGTTTTAAGTAGATTTAACTGAAGCTTCAAATTTGTTCCAGATCAGTTTCTAAGCCTTTAAAACAAGTTCCCTTCTTGTTTTGCAATATTTTTATCTATATTTTTTGAAAATTTTGCTTGAAGGATATCCATTTGGAAATGTATATTTTGTTGTTAGAAAAGAATTATTTCGCTAAACCTGCACAAGCAACAAAGGAAACAATTAGAAGAGTTTTCTTTTTAAGTTTTAAAGAAAAACATAAATTTGTTATTAACTCTTGATTTAAAAGATCAAACTTGTTGTTTTCCTTTTTATTTACTTCTGAAGATTAGTTTCAGCACTGAAAATAAACCAACTTATTAATTAAAACAATTAATGGAAGTATAAGAGCATATTGTTTAGAGAGAACAATGAACAAAGAATAGAAACACGTCTTTGGTGTTTTCTTTTAAGTTTATGGAATTTTCATTCTAAAAATTTGGATACAGTGTAATAGGATAACTTTGTAAATGTCTGAAAGCTCTCCTTAAACTGTTAGTGTAGATAATGTATTAATTTTTCTATTATATGAATTCCTTATTCTTACAAAACCTACACTCAGATAGAATATTAATATATTTCTTAATTCCTTAACTTGGAAATTATTCCTAAATCGGTTAGCACTGTATCTTTTCTTCTTAGATGTTATTTTATAAACTCCATACCCTCTAAATTCGGCTGATAAGCTGTTACAGTTGTTTATCTTCTGTATATAGTAGAAATCCTGTTGATTTTGATTTAAAAACCACGCCTATCATCTGTGACTATAATCTAAGATATTTCATTTACTTATGTCTTCCATCCAAATATTATGCACAGCTGGTAACCCTCAGTTAGCTCATATCTTCATTTTACAACCTCTGTTTGATTCTGCTAGCATCATTTTCCCTTGCTATTGCTTAATTTGATCTTTGGATTTAAAGGCTACTTGGGATGTCTTATTCTCTTTAATTTACCTTGTTGATAGTCGCACACGGTTTGCATGTTGACTTCAGAGCTTTGAGTCTTTTATCATTGTCTTAGAAATTTATGGCTTATTTGTGACTCCTGTGTGTTGGCGATAATAATGGTTTATATCTTTGTTTACTGAAGACTTTAGTTTCTTCTTTTGTTCAGTGCCATGCATTCTTGAGGTTTGAGTTGTTTTTTTAAAACTTAAAGTCTTACTGTGTTACACACTCTTCTTGCATAATTTATAGAGATTTATATGTTAACTGAAATCTTAGTATGAGTTTAAATACGAGTGTCATGTTTAGCATATGTCTTTCTCTCATTTTCATGCGCGATAGTCCAAATATATAAATATGCCCAATCTAAGATAAAAATTTATATAATTTAAATCTTTATCAATAAAAATGTGTATTTAATTTATTCTTGGATTGAATTATATATTTGTCACAAATTTATTAATGTATTAAAATTATAATATGCATAATCTTTGTTCTGTAAATCAGTCATCTGAAGTGTTTATCTGTTTTAAGAAAATCTTTTAGTTTGATATGATTGCATGACATGCTAAATATCTATTTTCAGTTTATAGTATTTCTTCTTAATTGAACTTTATATATATTATCTTTACATATAAATGCAATTAAGGGGATTAAACTATTTTATTCTTGATTAAGAATAATCTTAAAATTAATTGATTATAAATAAGATTTTTATTTAAATATGATAATGGATTATCTTTAATGGTTTTTGGTCTATAAAGTTGTTTTAGTGATAAGTATTTAATAAGCACTAATGTGCCATTTTTTGTAACACCCCTCCGTTTTAGATATTTGGATCGGCAGTGTTTTCTTGGTAATGTTTGATTATGCTTATGATGTGACTGTGAACTTAGTGATTATTTAATGAACTGTTTAGTGATGCACATGTTATATTATGATGTAACGATTGTGTCTGAACATGCTTTGACTTTGGAACTTAATTACTTGCGATTGTGATTGTTAAACGATGTGAAGTTATATGTTGATGTGATGTGATCTTATTTTGATGTTATCTTTATGACATGATTTGGAGTAACTTAGAAGATATCTGATTAAATGATGTTGTATGCTATTGATCATATATTTGATGCTAGTTGCATCAGTTAGTGATACTGTATTGGTGAAAGGGATGGATTGTATCACTCGCTTGTGAGCGCCCTACAATTCTGAGATTCCCTCTTCCCAGTGTGTTTAATCATATTATATATATATATGTACGTTCGACATGCTCTTTGTTGCAGGTTGGCAGGTACATGACATCGACTCCACCTGGTTTCACAGGTTTGAGCGTGTCTATTTACCAATGGTAATTGATTGGGAGATAGTAGCTAGGTTTTCTAAGCCAAGTCATCACCCTAGTCATAACGTGTTGTCGGGTTGTTGTCGGGGTTAGTCGTTTTAACTTGGTCAGTTTCCCCTTGAGTGTTTATTTAATTTCAAATTTTAAAGTTTATTAAATGCTAGGTGTAGTTTAATTAATGATTAAATGTGTTTAGCAGCAATGTTGAAATGTGATTTATTTGATGAAATTAATAAAATAATTATTGGGTTATTGATTGATTTGATTAATTAATAAACTAGATTTAGTTTATTAATTAATTAGATTAATAGTGATATATTAAACAAAATAGTGATTTTGGTGTTATTGTATATCTAAATTCAAATGAAATTGAAAATGGAAGTTATATTGGATATTTAGGATTTAATTAAAATCTTGTCTGAATAGTTACGATTAAATTAAAATAAATAATTAAATGTTAATATGTTTTAATCCCCCCTTTTGAAAAATATTGTTGGGGAAATAATTTATTGGTAATTTTGAAATGCTTATGTTTTATGAGAAATTTGGAAAATGCATAAAGTTGAATTAAAAATTAAAAATTGAGTTTTGAATTAAAAAAAATTAGAAAAATTCCCATGTTTTTAAATTATATTTGGTGAGTGGGATTTTTAGGTTTTTTGACCAAAATTGGGAAAAAAACCTTATTTGTGAAAATGGAGTCTCATTTTAGTTTTTAGGGAATCTTGGATTTTTGGGGAGAGATCTTCTTGGTGGTGGCTTGGTTTTGGATTTGGGAAGGAGATTGTAGGTTGCTTGAGTTGGATTTGAAGAGGTTCTTAAAAGCTCCATTCGAATCTACAAGTCTTGGAGAAAAATTAGGTTTCTCATGCTCTTGCCTTGGTTCATTTTGAAAATAGGTTAAAACTTTGTGATGAATGTTTAAAAATCCTTGAAATCTTGCTTGGATTCGAATTAAACCCATGAAAAATTCATTTAAAACCATCAACACAAAACTTAGAGGGATTCAAATGGAAAGATTTAACTTATTTGACAAAATGGAGAAAACCCAGAAAAATTCGTCATATTTTGTGCTTGAAAAATTCTTCTTCTTAATTTTCTCCTCAATAAAATTTGCTCAATCTAACTGTATCTGGGTAGTTTGAAATGTGTTTGATTCATTTATATTTTGCATATAAATCCCTATACAGTAGGAGTTGTTTTTAAAAATTCATGTGTATGGTGTTTATTTTAGGACTTCGGGGGTTGTTTTTATTTCGTTTATTTTTTGTTTTAGGTGAAATTATTTTAAATAAAAATAAATTTATTTTTTTTGTTTATGGTGGAGAGAATTTGCCTGACCACCATCCATGGAGTATTTGGGTGCCCGGTCTCCCCTGTGAGGATAGTGAGGCTCGCTTGATCCTACGCGATTCTTGCCCGTGTGAGGCTATGTACTTGACCACCGCGAGGCAAATCCTATTGAGAGTGCTGGCTGATAAGGCCATTAGCCTTTATTTGTTTAAAACAAGCTTTATTTTATTAAAGAGTGTAGTTTTATTAAAATTTTATTTTATATTATATATATTTACTATAATATAAATATTAATTTAAAATTATACATATTATATATTTATTATAATATATATTATATTAATTAAAATTTTGATTTTATATATGGATATAAATATATATTTAATGAATATATATTTAATATAGATGTTTAAAATATAATATATATATAATGTATATATATATACTATATTTAACGTTTTCTTGTCTTTGCAAAGTGGTAAAAATGAAATTTTATATGGGAAGTTTAAATTTATTTATTTTAAATAATTTATTTATATACAAATAAAATAATATTTTATTGGACATAGTTAAATAATGTCAAATAGTAAATTTCTAAAAATGATTATGTGATTATCATATTTGAAGGAAATTGATATTTAAATAAATAGTCGTAAATTTTAAAAAGGATTATTTTAAGGGATCAGTTAAATGTATAGTAAAGACATAATTTGTATATGAAAAATAATAAGGAATAAAATATGATTAATTGAAATATATGAAATTATTAGAGATATTTTAATTAACAGGGTTTTATATTATTAGATATAATTTATTTAAGAAGCTGATTTTTTATCATCAAAGTTGAAATAAACGAAACTTCTCTAATTAATCGAATTTATTCAAATTATTGCATTGGTATTGAAGAAAATAGAACTTACTCTAAAATGATTATCGCATTGGTATTGAAGAAATGAAAGTTGATGTTGATCATTTGTATTATTTAGAATATTGAATTCGATTAATTTATTTATTTAATCTAGGTTGTAATATAGATTAAATGATTTACTTAACATTTAGTTAAATTATTGATGCAAATTTGAATTCAAGACTAATTTAATTAATCTTGATGTCTATTTATCAAAACGTTCTAAGTATAGAAGACAATTGAAAGGATTAGAGATAATGAATGACTTAGTTCAATCAGGTGGTTCTGATCTTTAATTATGGAACATAATTGAAGAGCTTAGAATTAACGAATGATTTATTTTAAATCAAAGGACTTTATTTGTCAAATGTGGATTTAGTGATAATTTGACTTTGATTAATTATAGATTGAGCAAGTAGAGTTTTATTATTGGTTTAAATTCTTTAATGTTGACAAGAGGATTTATGTATATACTATTTAGTATAATTGATTGGAATATGTTTGTGTTCAATGAGAGATGAGTTTTAGTTGATTTACTTAATGTGGAGTTGAGATTAAGATTGAGTTATATGATCTAAATGATTATTTACTTAAAGTTTAATTTATAGAATACAGTGGTTAAACTTAGAAGTAACGAATGATTTCATGAATCATATGAGATTGAGTTGTTTGACTTATTCCTATAAGAGTAATTTATTTAATCCAAATGTTTTATAAATCAAGTGGATTTATTTAAAATATATGATTGTGAGACATAGAGTGATTGATTGGTTTAATTCCAGTTCGATGATGTTATTTATTAAAATGTCTTGATTTTGGAATATGGTTGTGAAATTTAGAGTGTGTGTTTTGTTCTTTGCATATTTCTATGTCATGAAAAGAAATGAGTTCGATTGATTGGATAAATGCAAGTCATGTAAATTGTGTTTGACTAGATTTAGGAAATCCGAACATTAGCGCATTTGGTTGCTCAAAATGTTTTTAGTGTTTATATGTACTTTCTCAATGTAGTGGGATTAGAGTGATTGTATTGAAAGTCTTCTAGATAGAAGTTCATTTATTGGTATCGATTGTGGTACGTGAGTCAACTTTTGTTGTGTCATGGGAAAATGTGCATAGTTACACCATGTTGTTTCACCCGGTTTTCACGAACGGGGATGGTGTGTGTCTCCTTTGGATTAGGATAGGGTTATGTAATTTGTGCCTCCTTTGGATGGAGTGGTATTTTGTATTTTGCTTTCCTCCAATGTATAGAGTGGATTATGTGACCTTGTTTCCTCCCATGTTTGGAGAGGGCTAGACCTTGTTGCCTCCAATGTTTGGAGAGGGTCTTGACCTTGTGGTCTTCAGTGTTGGGGTGAATATCCTTGTTTTGTTACCTCCTTGAAATGGAGAGGTCGTGTTATCTTGTTTCTTATTGTGGATTTCACCGTGTGGGTTGTCTTAGGAGAATGGCTTGCAATGGGCGTCGACGCACAAAGTGGTGCCAGGATAACCCTTTGTAAGTTGGTTAATTCAGTGATAACTAAATTAAAATTTTAGAAGCTTAGGTTGCATCAAACATTAAACAAGATAATTTGTGCCTCGCTCATGGGCCCAAGGGCTTGTTTGAGACTTGGGATGAGACGGGAAGGCCTGGAATGACAAGATCATCTATCTTGTCTTCACGAGAGGTATTTGATTCTGCATGAGTGAGCATGGGTGTCAGGATTTCGGTAGAGGCCACCAAGATAACCCAAGGTGGGGGCCGGAGCCTAGGAAGATTCCCAAAGGATATCCCTTGACGAGCTATGCGATGACACTCTTCCTAAGTCAGCAGTTTGTATTTGTTATTGTGACACTCTTGATCTATTCTATGTATGGAAGCAATGTAACCTTTGTCAGTGTTGTGTGAGTCGTACCTAGAGTTGCACGTATGACTGTTCAGTCATGTG